>CAIGRN010098323.1:0-14780 GCA_903798345.1 Fraxinus anomala
CAATTCTTAATGGCATCAGTGATGTGGGGGGACTACCTAGAGTCAAATCAGGAATGCATAGCAAATCACAAGAATAAATACTCTCCTCTCATTTCTTATGTACCAAATAATACTAAATTACTAACGACTATAGCACAAACCGCACAACCTTTCCAAGATAATCATCTTTTCGTTCCTTTTAAAGAACATATAAACAAAGGAAAGAACATGGTAAGTTTCTCCAAATATAAGCATAAAATCATATCCCAAGCAGTCAAATTAACATTACAGGCACCTGTATATCTTTCATGTTGTAATATTGTTGTCCCTCGTAACTGTCACGTCCACAAATCGTTCATAGTTACACAAGTCGAGATCTACCTATTAAAACCATACAGTAGAATTATGAGAGAACAGTTTTGAAGCTCAAAATAAGCAGGCCAACAAGCATTAGAAATTGTTAATAAACAACATGGAGAATATAACATAATCATTAGAGATACGAATATTCCACTGAAGTAAGAGACGCCAATTTATAGGCTGCATGCCTACATCAGATGAATAAAGCATTCCAGAATATCAAATGTAAATACAGATTTAGTATAATAAGTCTAGGTGTTTTCATTGACGACAACCTGAGAAGAAAAAGGATACTGGGAGCTCGAAAGAAAGATACACGTTCAACTTGTAAGAAAAATACACAACCGATCTGATGCAAAATTGAGGATAATAGAAGTCAACTATTATCAGAATAGCTAATGATTACAAGCAAGTTTTTACTTAACTCTTATAATAGATGGCAGAGAATATTTGTTTGTCTAAACATGACCATGTGATCAAGTCAAACTTGCAACATATCTAGTATGTGGTTTTGAGAGATAACAGTATAATGGGCATACTCAAATGAAATATAATGGAGTTATTGCAGAATACAAATATTTGGTGAAAAAAGAGAAATAAAGTAACATTATTTTCAGATGGAATCTGATTCTAGCAGCATCCTTCAGATCATTAAAACAACTGAAACCAAAAAGATATGATATTGCGAATAAGTGAAGAGAAGGATGAGGAAACCTCTCCGTCATCATCCAGAACGAAAACCTCCCCATGCACAAACGGAGACATGGTACCAGTATCGGTATTCAAGTAAGGATCTGTCAATAGAGAAGAACATAAATACCGCGCCAACACAATCTGTAACCAATTTACCTCAAATATCAAATCCATAATTAAAGGACCAAAAAATTATAGAAATAGCTAATGATGAAAAATTACCATTTGATCAGAAATTAAAAAACGCTCAGGCTAAAAAAAATTAAAAAGCATGTAGAGAAGAGAAATCACAACAAACACTAAACTAAATTCCAAGTAAACCCAGATAAAATAAGTAAAAAAAATAGCACTATCTTCAAACAGAAGGGAACATACCAGAAAGCATAAACTTAAATCAGCAAAAGTGAATCAACAATTATCTCATGGTCAAGCTATAAATTCCAAAACCAAATAATAATAATAATAATAATAATAATAATAATAATAATAATAATCACTTAAAAACTGACCAATTTTAATAGAGGTAACACTATGTGACTCCTTCACATATATATACGAAGAATACAACAAAAGAGAGAATCCGAGTACCTGTTTCAAGGCTCGATTGACTGGAGAAGAAAATGAAATTGGTCTAGATGCAAAAAAGAAGGAGATAACTACATAGATATATACATACACATATACATACATATATGTGTGCGTGTAGAGAAAAAACGTGTTTATCACAAATTAACAACTCTTTTAAAACCAATTTGGTTGGATGGCCATATGGCAACCCCGGATTGGCTATCATTCTTTAATTTGGATTGTGCTTCAAGTGGATGATGAACCGTTGGATATAACATGCGGCTAAGATTTAAACACCCCACTATGACTCTTTGGTTGGCTGTGGTTCTCGAGGATTCGATTCATTCTGGTTTTTCATTCTTCAGTGACTATTTCTCTCTCTAAGTTCTTCCAGACTTCTCTTGTTTTCGATCTGTAATTTCTTAAAGATTCTAGTCAAAATTGTTGAGGAATCTTGTGTGATTCGTGTTGCTACGGTATATCAGGCCTGTAATAGTGGCTGATTTTTGGGTCTGTAGAAGTTCGTGAAATTCTGTGATATTTTGGTTAGGATTTAAGATTTAAGAGATGTTTAGAAGATCGATGATTAAAACTAGTCTAATTGAGTCTCTCATGATTTGTACTATCTCGTTGGAAGGTTTTTGATGTACTTAGTATTTGGGCTAATCTCTGAGCCCCCCAAAATAGGCTTTAAGCTGAACTGAGTGAACATTTCTTGGTGTTTTCGTTTACTTCATGCACTGTGGTTGTGTATTTATTTTTCATCAGTTTATATTTTCAGGGTTAAAATCCCCAACAACTGGTATCAGAGCCTTTGGATTCTCTGGGTGTGCAAATTTTTTAATAAAAGTTTTTAAGGGGTCAAAAATTATCTAAAGATCTATTTTTCATCTCCTGAACGTTCTACCGTTTTTCTTGTTGTAAGTAGGTAAGTCGGCTTAAGGCAGTACGCCGGATAATACAACCTCCTTGTGCTTAAGAAGATTTTTGTTTGGCCTCTGATTGTGATTAACGTGTGTTTTCTTTTACTGTTTAAACATTATTGGTGAGAACGTTTCGTTTATATTTTTGTATAGTAATTTCATTTGATTCTTGAGAGATTATATATGCATGTGATTCATTTATTGTAAGAATTTCGTGATTTAATTGCATATAAACATGTTTTTGAGATATCCAGTATTAATTGATTTCTTTACTGCAATTGGTACGATTATCTGTCCGCAAGTCTCATTTGTTCTGCATCAAGTATTATTGTTTCAGTTCTTAATTTTGGTGCACTGTTTTCTACTTTAATTTCTTGAAATTTTTTAAAAACCTTTTCTTCTTAGTTGATCTTAAATACAAGATCATACTATGTCCATGAGTATATGCTACTCTTTTACAGAATCTATAATGGGTTTGAAGGTTGAATTGTCTTGATTCGATGGAAATGGGGATTACTCAATATGGAAGCAGAAAATTAGAGTCATTTTGGTCCAACAGAGGGTCGCAAAGGCCCTTGATGATTCTGCTACTTTTTTTATGAACTTAAAGTTATACCAAATGAAATTGCTTACAGTTCTATAATTCTGCATTTGTCTGATAATACTGTGAGACAAGTTGAGAAAGCCAAAACTGTTAGAAACTTATGGACTGCTCTTGATAAAATGTTTCTAACAAAAACTCTGCCGAATAAAATTTACCTTTTGGAAAAAATATTTAGCTTTAGAATGGACCCTGGAAAAGATTTGGAGGTGAATTTGAGTGATTTTAGTATCATAGTTAAAAGCCTTGAACATAATGAGCAAAAGTTTGATGACGAAGACCTTGCTGTGATTTTATTAAATTCTTTACCTCACACTTATAAAGACATTAGAAATGCAATAAAATACTCAAGGGATAAACTAACACAAGACATAGTCATTGATGCTTTAAGAGCTAGGGAGTTAGAAATCAGAAAGGAGACTAAGTCTAACCACAGAGAAGAAAGTTTGTTCCTAAGAGGAAGGACTGAAAAGAGAGAAAATACTTTTCATACCAAGAAAGGAAAAGGGAAATTCAAAGGGAGATCAAAATCTAGAGATAAAAGCAATAAGAAGTGTTACAATTGTGAAAAATTGGGACACTTCAAGAGAGATTGTTATGAGTTGAAAATGAAACGAAAAGAACAGAATAATAGAGAGTTAAACAACAACACAATTGAATATGAGATTCATAGTCTAGATGTTATGACTGTAACCAGTGAGGAGATTAATAAGGATTAGATCTTAGACTAGGGATGTACCTTTCATATGTATCTTATTAAATCTTGATTCTATAATTACAAAGATATAAAATCTAGGAAGGTCTATATGGGGGACAATAACTCACAGACTGTTGTTGGAATTGGTGATATTGCCATAAAAATGTATGATGGCACTATGAGGCCAATTATGAATGTAAGATATGTTCTAAATCTAAAAAAAAAAACTTTATTTCATTAGGTATTCTGAAAGATGAGGGACATACCTTCATATCTAACAACAAAGTATTGAAGATCGTGAAGAGTTCCCTAATTGTAATGAAGGGACCTAAAATGAATAGATTGTATAATCTTGATGGCAATGCAATCACGAGTCTAGATTCTAATCTTTTTACTATTACTGAAAATAAAACTGAATTGTGGCATAAGAGATTGCGACATATAAGGAATAAATGGTTAAAATCTTTAAGTAACCAAAAGTTACTTGGGAGAGATTTAACTGAGGCATTGGACTTTTATGAAACTTGTGTATTAGGCAAATCTCATAAAGTGAGCTTTGAGACATGTTCACATGATACCAAGAGACCTTTAGGATATGTCAATGCTGACTTATGGGGACCTGAAAGTCATCCCACATTGGTGGTAATAGATATTTTTTATCTATTGTTGATGACTATTCTAAAAAGGTTTGGGTGTATTCTTTGATGAATAAATGAGAGACTTTTCAAAAATTAAGAATATGGTTAAAAATGATTGAAAACCAATTGGACAGTGGGCTAAAAACTCTAAGAACTGACAATGGTCTTGAGTTTTGTATCTCTGAATTTGACAATTTCTGCAAATAGAAAAGAATTATGAGGCATGTGATGTTAAAAATACACCTCAACAAAATGGGGTAGTAGAAAGAATGAACAGAACTTTAATGAATATGGTTAGATGTATACTGATCAGTTTAGGGCTTGCTAAAGGTTTTTGGGCTGAAGCCCTATGTGCATCTGCATTTCTGATAAATAGATCGCCTTCTAGTTCTGTTGGATAGAAAACTCCTCAAGAACTATGGATTGGAAAACCACCAGATCTATCTTACATCAGGGTATTTGGATGTGCAGCTTATGTACATCAAACTGAAGGGAAATTAGACCATAGGGCAACAAAATGTGTCTTGTTAGGATATCATGGAGGTGGTAAAGGTTACAAGTTGTGGGTGTTAGGGGTCCAAGGCATTAAAATAATTAATAGCAGAATTGCGATGTTTAATGAATCTGAGATGCCATTTTTAAAACACAAATTTGATGCTTCCAAAGAATCTGAAACTAATAAGGTTTAGAATGAGGTGAAGCTGATAAAATTGAGAATCTCTCAATTTGAAAATAATGAAATGAATAATCCCACGCCTGAAGAACATGAAGAACAACCTGATGAAGGTGAAGTTGGAGAATCCCAACCTTAGTTTAAAACTGAACCTGAAAATCAGGTTTACCCCTCTTTGGACATTTCCATTCAAGACTACCAACTAGTTAGAGATAGGGAAAGAAGGCAAGTGAAGCCTAACACTAGATATGAATCTCAGAACCTTACTAATTTTACCTTGATTTCTAGTGAGGCCATGGAATAATCAGAATCTGCCTCGTATGAAGAATATATGAGGGGGCCAAAATCTGGAAATTGGAAAGGGCAATGGAAGAAGAAATGCAGTCTTTAACTGAAAATAAGACTTGAAAACTAGTTGTGAAACCCCAAGAGTCATAGGATTGTCCAATGTAAATGGATTTACAAATTAAAAGAGGGTAATAATCTGATTTATCCTTTAAGATACAAGGTCAGACTTGTTGCCAAGAGGTTTACTCGGAAAGAGTGAATAGATTACAATGAAATATTTTCTCCTGTGATTAAATATGAAACCATTAGGCTACTTCTAGCTCTTGTTACTCATTTTAATTGGGAACTTGAACAATTAGATGTTAAATAGCCTTTCTACATGGTGAACTGGAAAAAGGAGATATACATGGCTCAATTTCAAGGATTTGAGTTAAAGGGAAAAACAGATTATGTGTGTAAACTGCAAAAATCCTTGTATGGACATAAGCAAAGTCCTAGACAGTCGTACAAATGGTTTGATTCATATTTTATCAAAATTGGTTTTAAAAGAAGTGATTACGATGCTTTCTTGTATTATAACAATGTTGAAAGTGGATTAAATGTTTACTTATTGTTATATGTTGATGTATGCTAATAGCTAGCCCTAGCAAGATTAAAATCATAAAATTGAAAAATCTTTTAAAATCAGAATTTGATATGAAAGATTTAGAAAATGCCAAAAAGATCTTAGGGATGGTTATTAAGAGGAATATGTCTGAAGACATGTTAACTTTCACTCAAAAATCCTACTTGAACAAAGTAATAACTAAATTTTGCATGAAAGATTCTAAATATGTTAATGTTCCTCTTACTACCCATATGAACTTGTCAACTGAACATTCACCAAAGGCTGAAGAGGAAATGAAACAAATGGAAAACATCCCATATGCTAATGTCATAGGATCTGAGCCACCCAGAATAGGCTTTAAGCTGAACTGAGTAAACACTTAGTGTTTTCGTTTACTTCCTACACTGTGGTTGTGTGTTTATTTTTCATCATCTTATATTTTCGGGATTAAAATCCCCAACAAAGCGTGTGTTTTGGAAGGAAAAAAAGGTTGAACTACCTAGTTAAGAGAGCTGTGAGACAATGCTGAAAGAGTACCAAATTAACAGAGTTGAGATTTCATTGTGGATTTCTAGAGATAGGGGGAAAATGAAATGAAATGCTTTTCTGTGAAAGCTCAATAAACAAATCAAAAAAAAAATTGTAGATATCGAAATCATACCTGTCTAGATTTCACATGTTCAGAAACCATTGCCATCACGGAGGTTAGCATTATAACGAAGTACATGTTCTCCATCAATATCACCACTACCAAAGCTGACACCGCCCTTCGCCTTTCTCCCTGACTCTGTTACCTTCTTCTCCTCTATCACACCCACGAACTTCTATTTCTCGACCATAATCATCAATTGAATTTGCAGGGAGTTTTCTTTTGCCTCTTTTCTATCGAAAGGGACGAGATAGAAATTTAGGGTTATAATGAAAAATTTTGGACAAGCCAAATGAAATACTTTTTATCCATATGTAAAGATCAACCCTCAGTTTGACCATTAAGCCATGAAGAATTAGGCTGTAGAATTAGGTCTAACAAAGATTAAAATCAGATTTTTATTAGATTTTGATAAAAAGGTTGATAAAATGTGTGGTTTAAAAGTTGTGAATTTCAAATGTGTGGTTAAAATTAATTGTTACTTTATTTGAAATTTTAATTGAATTTTAATCTAAACCAATCAGGGCTTAGTAAGATAGTATTGAAGGGTAAAATGGGAAAGAGAATAGCATCATCGGTGAACAGTGCACATTTTGTCTCACGTGAAACAGTGATACTTGGCGGAATATTCCATTTTTCAATTAACCTTTCCTCTTGCTCTTTCTAAATATTGGGAATAAATTCACAACTTAGAGCAATATATGTTGGAAAATATTCAAAAATAAAAAATAAATTGAATGAAATTGTAACAACAATTCATAGGTTTCAAATCTTTTTAATTCCATAGTTAATTTATATTTGAATTGGTTGTTACAAATTCATTCATAACTATTGTAACATTATTTGCGTTAAATACAAAATTAACTAAGAAAATTGAAACCCCCTTCCTAATACTAAATAAAGAGGTGTTCTCCTTATTCCACACGCTAAAAATTTGAAAGTTCTCTCTTGTTTCTTTGTTGTCAAGAATATTGATCTTAGTAGTCTAAATAATTTGTTTGTTCTAGTTCGGTGATAGAATTGTTAATATTCTTAGTTCATTTAAAGTAGTGATAATGTGCTAGTCAACTACTTTCAATCGTTGCATCTTGAAAGATAGACGCCATTAGTCATCTTGCAACACGGTGGGGAGCGAATTTGTTTTAAGGAAACTGTGTGCAATATAGGCTTTGGTTTCTTTCAGTACCGCTACTACATCAACAACCATTTTCCTCTATTTTTTATTGTTAGTCTATTTATTGTGAAATTTTTCCATTATTGTATTTATATAGTTCCAACAGTATTTCTAATTTCCTTTTTTTATTTTTCCTAACTTCTTAAAATAGATTATTCTCAAAAGACGGAGGATGTGCTGGATTTCAAAAAAAAAAAAAATTATTGTGAAAATAATGTCCCACAAAATTTATAAAATATTGGAAACTAAAAGTTACAATACAAAGAAGTTATATCTAGGAGATTGATTTTTAAATGAGACCATTTGTGATCCCTCCAGAAACTTGAGAATTGAATATTTTTTAATGAGGCAAGATTTGTTGAGGCTGGTATTAAACCCCTATAGTCTTCTTTGAAAATTATATGTAGAGTGCTATTTGGTTGTTGGAGAAAATAGCTTAATTTTCACTACTTTGGATAATAAGCATATTTTCATTTGAAAAATAAGCGTATTTTCGTGATTGAGAAAATATCATAATTTTCGAATGGTGTTACTGAGTAAAAGAATCGTACCATGAAAGAAATGGTGAATGAAATGTTCTGGGTTGACTTAGAACATGTGGCGAGAAGTTTTTCTATCAACAAATTATCTTTTAAATAAAGTATCTAGAAAAAAAGGTAAAAGAGACTACACATGAATTATGGAAAAAAAAAAGTAAGCATTCCTATAAATTCTTACAAATGTGGAGATATCTTGCTAAAATGGTTGTATGTACACCTAAGAAGGAGAAAATTGGTCCAAAAATAATTGACTGTATTTTCATCGACTATGCACATAACAGTAGTGCATATCGGTTCCTTGTGCATGAGTCTAAAATTTCAGACCCACATAAGAACATGATAATGGAATCAAGAAATGCATCGTTCTTTAAAAATATATTTCCTTGTAAGTCCAAAGAAGTACCAAGTTCATCAAAATGTGAGGCTATTAGTGAAAATAGTCAAGACCAAGAATACGAAGAAAATTAGGAGGTTCAAGATGAACCTATATGTAGTAAAAGAGCAATGACAAAAAAATATTTTGGTCCGAATTTTTTGACATATCTGCTAGAAAGTGAACCTCACTCTTTTAAAGAGGAAGTAAGCTCTACTGAAGGACCTTTTTCCAAAAAGGTCATTGAGAGTAAAATGATTTCATATTGCAAAATCACACTTGGGAGTTAGTGGATCTTCTGCTCTGGTGTGAACCTCTAAAATCCAAGTGGATTTTCAAAATGAATGATGAAAACATAGGAATCATTGATAAATACAAGGCGAGACTTGTAATTAAATGTTATAGACAATGAGAATGTCTAGACTACTTTGGTATCTATTCTCCTATGATGAGAATAAATTTCATAAGGATGGTACTAGCAATTGCTACCATGCGAATCTTGAAGTATATGAAATGAATGTGAAAACAGCATTTCTGGATGAAATTTTGGATGAAAAAATCTACATGGAAAAACATGAGGGTTTTACCGTACATGGATAAGAAAAGAAAGTTTGTAAACTGGTGAAATACTTGTATGATTTAAAACAAGCACCAAAACAATGATATGAAAAATTCGACTGTGTTATGATCGTAAATTGGTTTAAATTCAACGAATGTCATAAATGTGTTTATATTAAAGACATTGAGAACGGATATGTTATTGTGTGACTATACGTTGATAGCATGCTCATTGTTGGTGGTATGATCAAATTTACTAAAGATAAGTTGAATTCAAGATTTTACATGAAAGACAAGGGATTGGTCGATGTTATCTTAGGAATAAAAATCTTTAGAACTTCATATGTGCTTGTCTTAAATCAGTCACATTATATTGAAAATATTCTTGAAAAATTTAGTAAAGATGACATTGGTGTTGCCAGAACACCAATAGACATAAGTGTACATCTATCCAAGAATAAAGGAGTAGGTATTTCTCAAATATAGTACTCTCGAGTGATTGGTAGTCTAATGTATTTAATGAGTTGTACAAGATCTGGCATAGTCTACGCAGTAAGTAAGCTACGTAGGTATACGAGTAATCTTAGAGCTGACCGTTGGAAGGCAATTGTGAGAGTAATGAGGTACTTAAGACATACTCGTAACTATGGACTGCATTACACAACATATAAACATGTCAATAAGGATACAGTGATGCAAACTGGATATCAGACATAAAAAACTCAAGATCTACTTGTGGATATGTGTTCACATTGGGAGGTCCAGTTGTGTCTTGGAAATTCTCGAAACAGATTGTTACAGCCAGATCTACAATGAAATATGAATTTATCGTACTGGATAAATGTGAGGAAGAAGTAAAATGCTACACCATTTCTTAGAGGATATTTCAAGGTGGTCAATACATGTACCTGCAATATGCATACATTGTGATTGTCAATTTGCAATTGGTAGGGCATAGAGCAACATGTATAATAAAAATGACAGAATACTTCAAGGACATCATGTCTATCAATCGGCTAGTAAAGTAAATGTACTTACACAAAGGAATGTTCAAAGGGTAATACCTACCTATCTTATGCATGTTTCGACCATTGAACCATGTCTGTTTATCATTATTGTTAATTTCATTCATATGGGGAATTATTGGAAAATATTCAAAAATAAAAATAAATTGAATGAAATTGTAACAATAAGTCATAGGTTTCATGTCTCTTCAATTCCATATTTAATTTGTATTTGAATTAGTGGTTACAAATTCATTCATGGTTATTGTAACATTATTTGTTTTAAATACTAAATTAACTAAAAAAAATTGAAACCTCCCACATCCTAGTACTATATAAGGAGGTGTTCTCTTCCATATTCCACATACCAAAAATTTGAGAGTTCTCTCTTTTCTCTAAATTTCTTTGTTGTCAAGGATTTTGTTCTTAGTAGTTTAGATAATTTGTTTGTTTCTAACTCGGTGATAGAATTGTGAGCATTCTTAGTTCGCCTAAAATAGTGACGAGTTACTAATAAGTTACTTTCAACAGTTGTATCTTGGAAGATATACGCCATTAGTCCTCTTACACCACAATGGGGAAGAATCTGTTTTTAAAAAATTGTGTGCAACACTGGTCTCGGTTCCTTCCAATACCACTACTTCATCAATAACCATTTTCCTCTATTTTTATTGTTACTAACTTACTATGTTTATTTTAATGTTTCTTTCCATTATTTTATTTATATAATTACAGCAATTTCTATTTTTCCTTTTGTATTTTTCATAACAATATATTGGGAACTAAGAGTTCAATTTTCTTAAAATTTAAGCGGATGGAATGTATGGACTATGAGTAATGAAAACGATTGAACACTATAATAAAAATTATGAATATGTGCCAGAAATGGATAGGTTTTGGACTGACAAAATCTTATAAAAACTGGGAGGCAAACAAATATTTCACCCCTATTCGAGCCACATTAAAGTTTTCATTCACATTCATCTACTCATTTTTAACCGCGCGTTTTTCAATAAAATAATATTTTCTATCATATCAATAACTTTTTTTTCTTTTTCAACCACACATTCTCCATTAATCTACCATTTAAAATACATTCTTTTAAAATAATGTGGCTCAAACACACCCTTCAATTTTATTTGAATAAACAAATCAGTTTTATTTGAATAAACAAATCCTGCATGGATCGCATACACCACATACAACAAAATTATTGCTTTAGAAAAATTGATCCCAACCACATCCATGTCCTCATTTTGTCCATCTCTTTTTTTAGTAAATATTCCTTATCATGGCCCTCAAATATGGCGCATAATTTTTGAGCAAGTTAATTGAGCACAAAAGTCTCTATAACCAAGTTAATTCAAACAAACCTCGTCCCTTCTTCCTCACAGCGTCTCCCATCTCCCCTTGTGTTTTGTCTCAAGAAAGAATTTGTATGAAGAAAAAGCAAAGAACTCGAATTTGTAGAAGAAGAACTAATATAACCCAGGGCAGACAATCACTTGTTCGAGCAAATGGGAGAAGTTGACAAGCCAATGGTCAAGTTTTGTGATGGGGTCGATGGTCGAAATGGGTTGGAGCAACTTGATTCAAACAAAGGAAGACGAAAAATTTCGCCTATTAGTCTTTGGCCGTTCGGGTTAGTAAGGTGTGCCCACGCTTTAAGAAAAGTTCGTTTCAGCGTTGTGCATTGTGCAAAAATTTTATTTTTCCGAATTTTCCTTATTTCACTAGGATTCTAATTTATTACAATCTTTTGTTATTTTAGTAAGTTAATTCTTGTACAATTAGGATTTTAAGCTTGTCTTATAAATAATTGGTTATTATTCATTGTAAAAATCATAAGACTTTTTTTGAAGACCTTTTGACATAATGAATTGAGAANATTAGTACAAATAGGAGATTTATTTCATTGTAAAATTAAATTTTTGACATTATTGAATTGAGAATTTCTCTCTCTTTGTTCTTGATTGGACATGTACCGAACTTATCAAATATTGTTATATTTCTGGCATTCAATCCTTAGAACTTATCAAAAGATTAGGCACCCTTTGTGATGTTCGCAAATCGAGGTTCGTTAGTTTTCTAATCAACAGGTTATTCAAACTTCGTTTTTATTTGGTTGTTTAGTTCAATAATTTGCGATTCGAGACTCTACCATCTATACCTGAATTTGGGCTTTTCTGACATTTACGATTAATTTCGCGATTTCCACGCTGATCCCGCTCCCGGGTTCACGTCATTTGGTATCAAAACTTGGGCTCCAGATTCAGATTATATCTTTTCTTTTGTTTTGAGTCTTTTGTTTTTGCTCTTCGTATCCGTCGTAAATTTTGAGTCTTTGATCCAGAAATTTCTAAAAAAAAAGAGTCAAAAGTTGACTCTGGTCGAATCTAGCATCTAAATCAACTTCCCTTTATTTCTTTGATCTCGTAGTCAATTTTTGAGTTTATAAACAAAATACTGTTCACGAGAATATTGTTCACATCATTACTGTTCAAATGAATGAGTGATCCAAAGGCATACTTGGCATGGGAAGAAAAAGTGGAGTTTATATTTGATTCTCATGGTTACTCTGAGGAGAGAAAGGCAAAGTTAGCTGTAACTCAATTTGTAGATTATACTATAATTTGGTGGGATCAGTTGACAACTTCTAGGCGGAGGAATTATGAGGGTTATTATCAGGGCTATAAAAGTTGAGAGCTATTATGAGGAAACGATATACACCTAGTCATTTGGGATGACTTGAGAGCTATTATGAGGAAACGATATACACCTAGTCACTATTTTGGATATAAAAGTTGTAGGCGTGAAAGAGGGGTTCGAGAGAATCCTAGAAGGTGTGATGGAGTTGAGAAGTCAATGAGGGGAAAAATACCTATTGAGAAGCATGTTAGTAATATTCCCAGTAAACCAACTACTTTGGATTATAAACTAGAATTTTCGAACATTCGCGACATGATTAATTCTCAAAATAATCATACCAAGGAGAAAGTGAGAGAAAAGAGAGCAAACAATGAGGTGGCTAAGTGTGATGAAAAAATAGAGGAGACACATGAGAAAAAGGAAATAGAAAGTAAAAATGCAGAGGGGAAAAAGCAAGAGAGGGAGATGATCACACCGCAAGAGAACACTGAAGTTGAATTGCAGGAGGAGTCCAGAAATAGGGAAGTTGAGATGGCGGATGGTGAATTGAAAAATGCAGTTAATTTTGGGGAACGTGAACCAATTAATGAGTCGGAGCACGAGCAAACTGATACAAAAATTGTAGAGATGGTTCAGTAAGAGAGTGGGCAAAAAATAGAAGAGTGTGTTGAGCAAATAGTTGAAAATATTTTGGGGAATAAAGAGCAGAGTGTCATCGTTCCGCATGATGTATTGGAGATGATATACTATGAGTATGAGGAGCCATATGTCGTTGTTGGGGAAGCTAACAAATTCAACCGTGTTTTGCTTAATTCTTTCTTTCAGGTTGATCATTGTACATGGGAGTTCATACAACTACGTTTATGGCTTATCGAATTTGAGTTCCATACTTGCAAAGTAGGTGGGTACCGTATATTGATCCTATACCATGGGAGAAAAGTTTTTCCATTTGATCCAGGTGGTACAGTGATGAGTTGGGTAGTAGACTAGTTATCCCCTACGCGAACACAAGGAACGAATTTGAGGACGAATCCTTTTGAACAGAGAGTGGATGATATGACTAAGGTGATGAGAATCACGTAGCAACGACCACTACGCAACCCACAACGAGATTGAAGACCCAAAAAGCCCAAAGAATAATCTCGATTTTGAGCTTGAACCAAGAATTAATTAATCAAGCAACCAAACAAAAACGAAGTTTGAATGACCTCTTGATTACACAACGCGTGATCCGCACTCAGTGTTGAACGTCACAAGAATTCTCTTGATAAGTTCAGAATGTTCTAAGAAGAATAAGGTTTGAAAAACACAATAGTCTCTCGAATATATCTCAATAATAAATTTTTCAAAAGGTCATTACATTGATTAATGACCAAGTATTTATAGAAAAAGCCTAAAAACTAATTAAAAATTGGAAATAATTGTTTAAGGATTACAAAATATCATAAAAGATAGAATTCTGNTCTAAGAAGAATAAGGTTTGAAAAACACAATAGCCTCTCGAATATATCTCAATAATAAATTTTTCAAAAGGTCATTACATTGATTAATGACCAAGTATTTATAGAAAAAGCCTAAAAACTAATTAAAAATTGGAAATAATTGTTTAAGGATTACAAAATATCATAAAAGATAGAATTCTGGTGAAATAAGGAAATTCCTGCAAAAAGAAAATAAATCGGTACCGGACTACCGGACGTCTGATATGCCCTTCCATGCGATCGCATGATATTAATCCATGCGGTCGCATGGTTCAACCCGAACCTCCACTTTTGATCCATGATGGCTGCTATGCGACCGCATGGGAA
>CAIGRN010098330.1:0-13495 GCA_903798345.1 Fraxinus anomala
AACTGATTGGAAATGAAAGTATTGATTGCTTGAACTGTAATTATTATTAAGACTCTAAAGTGGTCTTTCTAATTATAGATGCTCGTTTGTATGCACATAAGTATATATGTAAATGGTCAAATAACGGCTTAAAACAGTTTGAGTTCCTCATTCAAGGTTGATTTAATTTTTACCTTCCTGCAGACCTTGAGCTGTTGACATGGCATCAACAGCTGGAAACTCTGGATGGTTTAGGGAAACGATGAAAGATGTTCTATCTGATGATTACTTGATGATAGTGGGAGGCAACAAAACAGACATTTCCCTAGAGAAAACAATCACTTACTCATCTCTGGTAGCACCTAAATTAGTATGTTCACTCTATATTTTTGGTCACTTTAAGCTTGATGTTTGTTTTCCAACTGATCATTTCATTGTGAACTAAACAAAATGTTTACTGGATAGTTTCACTTTGTTATGAAGTTTCACAATTTCAATTTCTTTGTAGTATCTTTTTCGGAGAGATAGATCAATTTTTTTTTCTAATAATATGGTCCCATGCAATAGCTATAGTTTATATATAGGTTTGTATAACCTTCACCTTTCTTCAAGCCCTTTTGTGAAACTATATTTTCTATTCAATCATTTATCACACTTCATCCTTGAGATTTTCTTTTATTTACGATTTACGTCATTTTAGTGAATGATCGCATTGTTCTTACTATTGTGTTAGAATTTCAATAAGAAAATATATATTGTAGTTGCAAAGCTATGCCAAGTTTTATCAATTAATTGGCTCATATTCACGTTATAACTTACCTGCTTATCTTATGGTTCACTACTCATTCATTTAAAGTCAGAGTTTCTTTAATTTGGTTGGACTAATTAACAGTGAATCATTCACTACATATTTTTACCAAACAGTATATTAAACATATTTTCTGTCTTCGGTCATAAGTATTTTTTAAATACCGTTTTATTCTGTACGAGAAAAAATTATCACTACATCGGCCGTAGTAATTTATATGAGACAACATTTTACATTACTATGTTTGAAAAATATTATTCACCTCTTTCTTTTTTGTAAAATAAGTATTACTATTTTGTACTTATATACTATAGAGAGTATTCTTCTATATATTGACGATTTTTTATTTTTATTATAACATATAAAAAGTAAAATATTGTTTCTACACTATGTAGATATTTTGCATGACACGCACACAAGATTGAAGAAGATATTAGAAGCCTTTTCCGACTTTACCGTTCACAAAAATCTACTCAGAAAAGGTTCAAGAAGATAATAGAAACCTTTTCTGTTTTTACATTTTACATGTACACAAATCTAGATTTAGATTTTTTCATTCAAGTAGATATTTTACTACTAAATGGAAGAGATATTTTACTATTACAGATACAATTCGTACAAAAATTATCTTTCTACCTACTATAATACAACCACGTGTACGCTATAAATAGAAAACAATTATTTTATACCTACTTTCTATTGCATTTTCTATAAATACCTTTAGAAAAAAACATCATATTTTTCATTCACACATGCAATCAACGTTTTCGAACTTCTGGTAAATTATTATTCTCCTGTCATTACTTTACATTTGATATATTCTACTTTTATTTTAGTGTAAAAATCTATAGACAATACTAAAAAAACATTTCTCATGTTCTTTATAGATATCTACAATGTCTACGATTTATAAATTCATTCGACAAATTTCCACATCTGAAAGAAATTGGTCTGCTAAAGTTGTAGTGGCAGGAAAACAACCACCGAAAGCTGCTCGCAATAGCACTAGCATATATAAAAACATCATTCTTATGGATTTAGAGGTATATATATATATATATCTTTCTTTATCTTGTTTCGATATTTCAACAGGGAATACAGTTACGGGTATTCTCTATGACGCAAATATTGCTGATCTGACGGACGAATTGAAACTTGGAAAAACATATATGATATAAAATGCAACAATTAAAGATAACAAGAATCAGTTCAAGGGGTCAAGCCAAGATAAAGTTTGGACGATTACTGGCAGGCCAAAAATAGAAGAACTCTAGGAAGATAACCTTCGCTTCGTATTCTCGAGATATGAACTGACACCACTCGACCATTTGGAACAATACATGGATACAAATACGGACATCAATATAATTTTTTGCTACCAAAATAATTACTATAATTCTGTTTACCATTTCGTAATTTTTTCTTTCATTCATCTACACTTTATGTCTAATAATATAACTTTTATATATTCTATTGCAGGTATTATAGGTATCACTATTGAAGTTCGTCAAAAAAGAATCATTTAGACTCATTTCGGCACAGAAGCATGTCTTCAAGATGTTATACTCATAGACAAATATTTTCAAACGATGATGTTAACGATGTGAAATACTTTCATTGATACAGAATACATTTTGATAAATGAAAACCTTCACAAGAAACCTATCATATGGGCAACTAATCTAAACGTGTCTTCATATAACGGTAACTCAAACCCAAATACAATATCCTCCTTATGGTGATATTCACGTCATCAAAAAACTAATCATATAATTGTCTTTTTATTAGGTATCACACTTTCTACGAAAGTGAACAATACTTTTTCATAAACGCGGACATTCTAGCAGTAGTAGATTACAGAGAATGGTTACCACTAAAAAAACTTATTCCAATTTGTTATCTTCATAAAATATAATACTTACATTTGATACTGAATTGGTTGACTTTTTTTATTGCAGGATTAGCACAAATGAAGAAACGCTTGACAAACTAATTGAAGATAAATCAGCTGTTGTAATAACACAACCGAAAATTTCACCTCCAAATATGAGAAAATGCACATCCATTGTAGATTTGCAAAATGTTCGCTTGGAGGTAATTTCATACTTACTAAAGTATATACATGCATACGTATTTCAAATACTTTATATTTTCAATGCAACCTTACACGTTCTCTTGTGTCTACATTTTTCATTTCACAAATATGTTTACCTACAGAAAAAAATTTATTGGGTGAAAGCGCACTGGAAAATTACAACAATGCAACAAAGATTCTGGTACTTAGCTTGCAGTAATTGTAACAAAACATCTAATGCGGACTTGGATAAATGTCATTTTTTGCAAATTCGAACATGCAAAAACAATACCGCGGTATCAACACCTTCTACTTATCTACTTATCAGTTCATTAAAATTACTACTATCTCTGAAATATATTATATGACTTTTGTTCATTTCATCCTTCGTGCAGAGCAAATGTTTTTGTACATCTTGAAGATAAATATGGAGGACTAGATGCAAGTATGATAGGTGACATAACGGAAACCTTATTGTAAGCCAATGCTGTTGAGCTAATGAATCATATTGAAAATGTTATACTCACATACTACTATTATAATAAAAAATATAATATAAATGCACAATTCTTATAGCAGGAATCGAGTACAAACATTGCCGATGCCATAAAGTTTGAGAGTGAAGAAGATCAACTCTTCTACTTAAAAGTCAATCCAAAAAGACAAACTCCACCAGAATACCGTTACAATATTATATTCACTTGTTCGCCAATAGCAACTGATGATACCTCTTCCACCGAAGTGATGAACATTGATGCTTCTCCTACAAAAATCAATGATATCAGTAATTGTATAACACCGGTTACAACATATGATAATCCAAACACATCAACTACGACAGGCAAACGCAAGAAAGCTTCGACCCAAATTGCATTTGGAACCCTTGATACTCATTCAAAAAAGAAACTAAAAGCTACCATAGAAGATGAACAACTCAATTTGCATGACTGCGATGGAAACCTAAAGTAAACGAAGAAAATGTTCCTTATAGACGGAAGCCGGTGTAGTTGGTACTAGCACACAACTTTTGAGAAAAAGGCATTTTGTTGACAACACGCAGCCTTATATGTCGCTTCTACAATTACAGAAAACAACAACTTCTCTAATGCAATTAGTATATCCAGTTAAGTTTTAAATGCATGCTGTTGTTTTACGTAATTTCATAGTTATTTTGGTTACAAATATGAATATCTTGTAGCAACAGCTGATCTAAACTTGATTATATTATCAATAAAATCAGGCTTCTGTTCTAATCCTCGTACATTATGAAGCTTCACAATCACTGCTCTACATTTCCCATTACATACTTAACTTATATTGCATGCATGCTATTTAGAAATTAAATTTCATGTAAAAATCATTTATTTAATCATATGTTTTTACGCATTAAAAAAAAAGTTACACCTAAATAATTCATCCGTCGTCTATATACAGAAATTAGTGTTGTATTAATTAATTTCCCATTTCAATTCACTAAAATAAAAATTTAATCATACATTTATTATCCCACCTACATAGAAAAGAAGATAATTTTTTTCTATTATCCTACCTAAATAGAAAATAAGATAATTTTCCTATGTTTGAAATATGAAATTTGAAGACATGAAATTCATAAATTTATAATGTTATTTAAAAGTAGTTATAAGTTGATTACTGATTATTAATTAAAAAAAAAATTCATTTTAAAATTTAAAAAAAAAATTGTCAAACTCCGTGGCGGACGAACATATGCTTCGTGGCGCACGGAGAGACCTCTCCATGCGCAACAGACATGTTTCGTGGTGCACGGAGAGGTCTCTCCGTGCGCCACAGACGAAATGTCTGTAGCGCCGTGGCGCACGGAGAGAAGCTCGCTACAGACATTTCGTCCGTAGCTCACGGAAAGACACTCTCCGTGCGTCACGAACCCTTACTCCGTGGCGCACGAAGAGTCCTCTTTTTTTTCCTATTTAAATGAATTATTTATTTTTTATATATATACAAACTATTTAAATGAATTACAAACACCAAGGATGCATAGGTGGAAGCCAAATACAATCATATCGGAAAATACAATTAAACAGTTCCTTACTACAAAAGAGGTATTTAAACTATTTAATTATACTCCTTATCACATAACATTATACATTTCTTCCTTCTTTTCCTTAAAACATTCTTACAAACCATTTACATATGTTATCATACGTACAGATTCGAATAATTACATTATTACAACCAACAGAACAAGAATTACAAACAATGTGGTATACAAATCTTTCATTACCACTAGACAACTCTCATAACATACTTGACGGCATTATCAATGGAGAATCAAATAACATACGACAACAAGTTCTCCACACAGATACCATACCAACTACTTGTAACACTTCAGATCCAGCTGCCGAAAGTTCTGCTCTTCATGTAAGCTCCACCAACGTTACTAGAGAAGAAATGGAAGAATTGATGAATACATATAGACAGCGTATCGTATCAGATGTAGCTGGATTATATGACAACTTCAGAACAACAATTGAAGCAGATGTATATGGTCTTTGCAAAGAATTGAACACAAACATTGCTGAACAATTAAATAAGCAACAACATCAGTATGAAACAATTCTTTACCAACAACAACAATGGCAACAACAAAACTCCCACGCCATGCATTCTTCTATGAAAAATCTTGTAGAAAACAGTGTTAGTATAGTACGAGCTTACATCGATGAACAAAACAGCAATGTACTTAACAAGTTATCTACATGGGAATCAAACATGGAAGCTATTATAGGTTGTTTTCATGAAGATACTCTTGTCCATATGAGCCCCATTGTACAACATACATCGACATCCCAACAAATTGAAAATGTTCCAACACTAAGAACAGAAAAGAAAGACAAAGGAAAAAAGGTACAATCTTCAACACCTCCAACAAATTATCCTTTAGAAGACTATTCTTTCGACAGATACAAAACAATTAAAGATTGGATAGAAAAAAAAAATTCAAGGTAACCAATCTATTTCTATTTTGTCATCTTTCACATCTTTATTCTAATCTTATTCATTTCGAACTAAATGAAACTATATTATGCAGAGCATTCTGGGATGATAGATGTAATAATATGCATGAAAAAGACTTCCTAAAAGCTATCACAAACACAACCGAAAATATATCTACTGCGGTTAGTTCAATTAATTTCTCATAGCATATTAAATTCCATAAATATTATATTCACTTTACATCTACTTCTTTTATTAGAGTCTTAATCTGGAGTTGACATTATTACGGCGCCTCATCAATGATAATTCCTCCCCTGCTTCAAAAGAATATGCAATCCTAGACTTCAACTACGAACAGGAATATACTAATTACATGACAGCCTACGTAAACAATCATGATTTAAATACCATAAGACGAATAGAAAATGCACCTATTTTACAACACTACATAAATGGCATTTTGCCTACAGTCGGTCGTGCGTGGTTACAATAGAAATATCTTCTTATTCCATGTTCATATCCAGGCAACACATGGTATCTATATTTTGTCAATATTCCTAAATGGAAAGTTCAAATCTACGACTGCAGCAACAACAACCATACACCAGACCAAATTAAGGCACATTCAAATGCAGTAGTTAACGTAAAGCAGCATTATTGATGTCCTCGACATATGTTTAGTACAAACGTTCCATAAAGAAAAATATAAACAATACAATGCGGATAGAGATCATACCGTATCAACCTACTATAAATAATGGGTAAGTATATAAACTGCTTAGTGCTACCTATAATATTAAACATAAAACTATTTCTTCACTAGGCCAAACCGTGGAGTTTTTTTGCTCAAATACATTGAGTGCTTCATCCTAGGCTATCTGATCGAGATAATCTCTGCAAATAGAATGACTTCATACAGACAAATAATTGTCGTTGATATCTAATTCAATGAATATTATCTACACCCTCATGAAGTCTGATACTATTGGATAACCATACCCTAATCAGTATGTTCTCCTTTCTCTATTACAAATATATATTCAATGTATGACAATATTATTATTTGCAATTTTATTTTTCAGTATGAAGTGATTAAATCAATTCCGGTCAATAATTAATGATAGATACTAGAAGAAAATAACCTTTACTTTTATTTTCTTCTGTCTTAGTTTCATAATTATTTGTATTTTGAATGAAAAGGTGATGAAACCCAATGTAAAGTTTGAGCAGGCTGCTCTAGCTAAGAAAGGGGAAGACTTATTTTTTATCATACCTAGTTGGCAAAAGGTTCCTAACAATCCATCAACATCATTTTCAGTTTTTGCGATGGGTTAAACAGTCCGCATTTATAGTTTCTAATCATTGAATTCACGGATGCGGTAGTGAATGAACTACAGCTTGTTCATATAAGTTCACTGAAGCAATTACAAAAAATGAGTGTTCATATGAATTTGTGGTCGGGCAACATTTGATTAGAAGATGAGTTTAATTTCTTTATATTGTTGAAATGATGTACTGAAGTGGTCAGTAGCTCGGAATNTGAACTACAGCTTGTTCATATAAGTCCACTGAAGCAATTACAAAAAATGAGTGTTCATATGAATTTGTGGTCGGGCAACATTTGATTAGAAGATGAGTTTAATTTCTTTATATTGTTGAAATGATGTACTGAAGTGGTCAGTAGCTCGGAATTACTGTCGATCAGATTGGAATTAAGTAACGCAAGTCCGTCTTAAAGATGCCACAAGTTGGTGGGATGTTATGAACAAGTCACCCGTTTGGCAGGATCGTTTATTTCACGTCCTTGCTGCCCTCTTTAGAATCATCGCCGCCATTGCTCTTGTAATGAAATCGATTTTCCTTTTCATTTTAGGAATAATTGGTTATTTGATTCACTAATTGTTCTTTTAATATTTGAGAATGTGAATTTTACATCGTTCAAAACTTCCCTCTTCAATGTTGTTCGTATTATTTCCCCTTTCCCCGTTTCCATGTAAATATTTTGTTGTGAATTGAAAGTTGAATTCTCCTTTATATAAATGAACGAATGAAAAAAAGAAAAGCATTGAATTTTTTATTACGAGATAAATTACTGGTTTGTGTTTTTGTACAGATGTTTTACTTGAAGCCATAAATTTTAAAAGAAAAGCAAGGGTGAAAGAAGATTAAGCTATTTGAAAAGATAAACTGTTATTTTCAGTTAGCTGATAAAATATTGATATTTTTCCTATAAGTTGCATTAAATTTTGACATCAGGGCATTTTCCTGAAGATTATTAACTTTGGCTATGAATTTTTTTTGTTATTGATCTCTTGCATTTCGTTCACAAGAGAATAAGTAACTAGAACGATCTATGTTTCTTTAGTTTAATAAAATTACTTACCTATCTATATGTAATTAATTTTCAAGTGCTTCACTTCATCCGTGCATATTGTTTCTACTTAACTGGAATGTATTCATTCTGAATGATCATTTTTAACCTTTTCCAATTTGTCTATAGTATTAGTGAAGAGAGTATATGCAAAGCTACCTTATAGAAGATGCAGCAAGTATGGTTGTATGATTTTTACACCAATACTATAGACAAATGCCGGCACGAGCTGCTTGTATGTTTGAGGGTCGGTTGAGCTGTCCCTTTGCTCTACAAATAGCTACCTTATAAAAGATACAACATGTATGGTTGTATAATTTTTACACCAATACTATAGACAAATGCCGGCACAAGCTGCTTGTATGTTTGACAGTCGGTTGGGCTGTCGCTTTGCTCTACAAACTCTCGTCCACGCACGAAGAGTTTAGGTTGTCTACTGTTCCCTTAACCCTAATTACCCTTTTTCTCTTCCTTTCATGGATAGGTGAGAATTCTAGAACAACAGCTATATTTGTTATGATTCATCACTGCACCATAACTGTTACATCCGTTGAAAATTCTCAATACATATTGACCACGCTAAAAAGTAGTTTTCACTCTTGACGGTTCACCATCGTCTCAAAGAGAATGTAGAAGAACGAGAGCGACTAACTACAACTGGTGGTGAAGTACATTAACTCAATGTTTATGGAGGCAATGGGTAAAATCAATATATATTTTTCATTTTTCATTTTTCCCTTTTAACTTGCTGCGAATACTTGTCACTTTGACATAATAGCTAAACATTTTTTTGCGGTCGATAGGTTGGACTACTACATTACTGGCTTGGTGGACTGTCCCTTTCAACGTCAATTCGTAATACAAATGTTACGGAGTTCATCATCCCAGTACCTCATATTGAGCAAGTGAAGCTTATTAATCTATTAGCCTAAAAGAAGATTAAAATTGCAAAATATCATCTTCAAATATTTTAAGTTCTTAGCTTCTTCTCTGTATTAGCTTTCAAATGCTGCAGAAAGACTTATAATTGCTTCTGACAGTATATAGAATTCTTTATGATCTAATCTCACTGCGCAATCTTGTATAAATTATGTTCACAATTCAGCAGCTCCTGGCATGTAAGGCTCAAGCAATCAAAGATTTCACTATTGGCTTTGGTGGTGGTTCTGTCACTACTTGGCTAGGTACATTCTTGGCAATTTACATTAATAAATATGCATACAATACATTTTTTTTAAAAAATTTTAAATTTTTTAAATTTTATTTTTTTTATGTAGAAGCTGAGGAGAGGCTACTTTGAATTTAGCAAGGAAGGTGGGGAGATTTTTGTGGGTTTGTTGAATATGAAGAGGCCCTTCATAGACATGAAGGCACTGAACATGAAGAAGTCATTTATGATATTATTGAAAAGTTTGAATGATCGATTAGGGTTCTTGATTTGGAATATTTACTTATGTACATCTTTAGGTTCTCTCTTAGATCGATTGTTTATAAGCTATAAAAATCGGAAATACTCGTATTTATCTATAGTTTCACTCTTCGTCCAATTCTGTTATGCATATATATGATTTTCGTTTCAATTCAATCCTTTTTTTCCTGGGTTTTTACAGAGAGATGCTCAGCAGAAACTAAAATTAAACGATTCATTCACAGAGCCTCCGTAAGTAAATCACTTTATCATATATGTATTTTTTTTTTTTTTACTTTTACGAGTTTTCCTAGCAAGTTGTAATTTTTTTTTCTGAAATTTGGGGATCTTTTAATGCTAACCGTGTCATTTGCTGGGAAAATTGTCATTGTTGTACCCGAAATGGAGCATAACAACAGTTTGCAGCAGTAGAGAGCTTCGTCTACCTCCTCTTCTTTAGCCATAGATTTAATTTTGGGGGCTGGTTCTTTTGATTTCGTCTGAATATTTTTCCATCATGTAAAATATTTCTTCCATTGTTTATTCTTTCCGTTCTCCACTGTTCAGTTTATGTTGTGAGTAATTTCTTTAATTTTCTTTGAAGCTTAAGTGATTTATTCCAGCAATTTCACTTGGAGTGTTCATTATAGTTTTATTTATGATTTATGATTTTCCTTTAGGGATAAATAGTTCCGTGATTCGGATATGATGCTGTTTTGGTGGCATTTAATGGTACTCGCATTTACATACGCTATCTATAGATTCTTCTTTATGCTCATCCTTTCCAACTTGTTGTCTATTGATGTTGATTCCTCTGACGGTTCAGCTCTACTCTACTTACTCTGCTTATGTGTTTTTTGTTTTTGATTTTTTCAATTTTGTATAGATGTTGTGTTAAAAAATGTATCTATATGAATGCTGGGTCACACTCACAGACAACTTGATTGTCTATTTCTATTGAAATGCACCTAAAGGTTTAAGAGATGAAGAAAACAAGAGTAGCTAAATTTATGTTTCTCTAATTTTTTTAGACCATTAGAATCTGTGTATAAAATCTCACACTACTTAATAACTATAATATATTTTAAGTGCATTGATTACAAAATGGATTTTGGTACTTGTATATAAAAAATGTACACAATAGATTACATAATATGATGTTCAAGGAAAAGATTGGATAAAAAAGTTGATTGTGTTTTAAACTAGCAAATGGTATAGTGTCATGTTGCATTATGCAATTTATTATGTAAATCTTGACGTACATGTAGCAAGATCCTTACAAAATTTGTATTTTGTAGCTCTTTAAATTATTATCATTTTTTGTATGTATAAAAGTTGGTGCATAACTAATCATGAAAATAATTTATGTGCATTGGTGACTGACTTTTTTGTGAATTGGACGATTACAATGTTGGATGGTCGGAATCAAACAAAGGAAAACAGCTTCATCTATGTAAGTATTTTAAACACTGTTTATTTTGCTATTAGGATGAGTAATTTTCTTTAAAGGATGTGAATTTTACCTTCTATTTACCTATAAAAAAATTACCTTCTATTAGATGAATTTTATTTGACCTACTAATTTCTTTTTTTGCGTTTTTATGGTTGTCGAATGGAATATTAATATATGAAACAAATTCTGATATTAGCTTTGATTCTATCGAACATACCAAAAAAAAGAATTAAAAGAAGGGTTTGATTTCATTGATGATGAATGGGACTTCAAGCATGCTTGGTTAAGCTTAAATGTAGTCTAAAATCACATTTAAATTTTGTGTCGAATATGTTTCGATGTTCTCATTAGTAAAACCTTTCTCTTAATTTTAAGTATAATGGCAAAATTATTTTTTCTGTTAAGACATAACTTACTGCCAATTCAAATAATTTGTTTTATACTTCAAGTCATACATAAAACTTCTCTCTTGCTTTTAAATAAATATACTTATAAGTTTAAGCTTAGCTAAACATGAACTTCCTTTTTTGATAGAACGAAAAGGAAAAGAAAACACTTATTGAATGTTTTTACATTGTATATTCATTATTATTTTTCCGTTGTAGAACTTAATTTGATTACAAACAGTATAAATCATCTGGTGTTGTATGTTTATACCACAAACAATAAATGTTGGTCACTGCAATATTTTTTTTACATAACAATGATGGCTTAAAGTAAAAACTGGAGAACAATTTATTCACCTTTGGGATTGTTTTAATTTGGCACTTGTGTTGTGTCTGTATGCTACGTAAGGATTTTTTTTCTAAGTTAAATTTAGAGTACTTCTGTCGTAGATAGTACAAGTTTGTATCTGAATTCTCAATTTGTGACTAAATTTCCATTCTAATACCTTCAAGAAGACAACCTGATAAAGTCCAGTGTTATGAGCCTGCAACAATGAAGTACCTAGGCTACTTCCTTGGACTGAAAACTGGTGAGGTTAGAGGTTGCTGGATTTTCATATATTGGCCTTTTTCTCTATATTTAATTCTCCTTCCTTCCTTTACCTATTATATTCTATGCACGTGGGTTATTCAATTCTAGGTAACAAGATATCTTGTTTTCAGGATGTAGAGTTCATTAGACTTTCGATGTATCATCTTGATTATTAGCACATGACAGAAGTTTTAATTTATTTTGTTAACAGTTAGTCTTAAATTTCTTCAAGACTTGGATACATTAAAAATTAGAATTTGAGTAACATGAAGCAATTCCAACTTTAATTGTTATCTACTAACTTGTTTCAACAAGTAAAATTCAAATTAGTTACTTAGGTTGACCTTTCTATGTTAAATGTGTGTTCTTGGAGTTACAGTATCCCAGTTGTATATACAGACCATATTAAACCTACAAACTGATAGACACCTGCCTTAGAATTTGTTTTTATTTATTTATTGTGTCCAATTTACTTAGTGGCCATACTACTGGATAGTTGACTTGGGATGCAGTTGTTTGATTACTAAGTTTTTTATTTTTATCTATACATGCAGGAGGATTGAAGAAACATTTGAAGAGACTCAATTCTCCAAAACATTGGATGCTTGACAAACTTGGTGGAGCATTTAAGTGAATAATTATGTAGTCATGTGTATATTTCTTCTTCTGGTATAGTCATTGCCATTTTTTTTCATCGGATTTTATTATTATTATTATTATTGTTATTATTATTATTATTATTATTATTATCGGAACCATTTTAATACAATTGTTTTGGTCCATGGGAAGGTTCGACCAGATGAGACATATCCTGCTGGCTTCATGGGTATGTGTTGTGTTTGGTTCCTTTCCTTATCCTTTGTTTTAATATTGGTTATGTAATGACAGTAAACGGCACAAGAGCGAGTTCCTTATGGTTAATTGATGTCGTTCATGTCCAGATGTTGTCTCAATTCTAAATGAGAACGTCTGTCTCCTCTATGACACCAAGGGCAGATTTCGACCCCATTCAATCAGGGACGAGGAGTCAAAGGTCTATTACACCGACTTTATTTTTTCACTTGTAGGTTATCTTGAGATATAGTACTATTTCCCAGAAGTTAATTTTAGAATTCCCGAACTTCTCTTCCTTACTGCTATTGGTCATTCATATGTTCTCATCTTGATTTTTTGAAAGTAAATAATTTCTTCTTGGATGAAGAATTTTTCACAAATAATAACTAGGGAACCAATTGTTCCAGAGTAGTTGTGTGTGCTCTACCTTTTGCTATCGGAGATGAGGTCCATTAACGATGTTTTACATTTTTATTTTTTTTGCTATTACCTTGTTGGTGATACTATCTTCACATGCCAATCCTCCAATTGTCAAAATAATGGATTACAAGCAAAACACATGCTTTTTTGTTCTGGTAACTGTCTCAGCAAATTTTGTATTATTAGCTAAT
>CAIGRN010098346.1:0-10003 GCA_903798345.1 Fraxinus anomala
CAACTGTACAAAAAAAAATATGGCGGAGTTTGTTGTCGGAATATTCGGCGGAGTTGGAACAAATGACGAAATCTGAGCATTCGTCGGAATAAATCGACGGCGGAACGGTCATCGGAGCAGTCGCTGGAATTGGAGCAGTCGCGCGGAACGGTCATCGAAATAGTCGCTGGAATCGGAGTAGTCGCCATAACGGTCGCGCGGAATAGTCGTCGGAATCAGAGCAGTCACCAGAATCGGAGTAGTCGTCGGAGAAATGAATTTTTCCCTCAATTATAGGTAAATTAAAACTGACAATAATTTTAAATTTTCAAAACTCAAATGATAACTAAATATTTTATTAATTAAATATATTAAGATCACAATTATACAATTAATTGTCACAATTATATACTTAAGGTTACAACTTATTTATTTGTCACGTATTATCAAATTAATTGGTCGCAAAATTTATTTATTGATTACAAATCACAAATTTTATAGGTCACAATTTATTTACGGTCACATATTTTTAAATTTTTAGGTCCCATATTATTCATTGGTAACAAATTATCGATCAGAAATTATTTATTGATCACAAAATATCCAATTTATTTGTCACAATCTCCAATAATTGATCACATATTATTTATTGATCACAAATGAACCAATTTATTGGTCACAAGCAATCAAATAATTGGTCACAAACACCCACAACTACCATACCCACTGCCACGACCACCGTAGACCAGCACTGTCGCCCGCCACCACCAAAATATGGAAGCCGCCACCACCACCACTCCAAAACCAAAGCCTCACCACAATCAACCACCTTTACAAACCACTTGTAGCACCACCGTCGCAACCACCATCCCAACAAAAAAAAAATTCCCAAACCTACAGCCACCATCCCCACCTCACCACAACCACGACTCCAACAAAAAAATTCCCAAACTCGCAACCACCACCCCCACCACACCATTACCACAGTTTGTATCCACAAATCACCACCACCACCTCCTCCTCGAATCCACCTTCTTCACCTCTATCACACCACCACACCACACCACACCACAACACAATCATCAACACAACACACAACAAATGAAGAGAAAATTAAAGAGAAAATGGAAAGAAAATGCCGCTGCGTACGAAGCATCAGCGATGCACACACATCGTCGTTGCTTCGTGCACAGCGACGAATCACCTCTACGCATAAAGAAGCGACGATCCTTGCTTCATGTGCAGCAGCGTCACGCTTTGCCGATACTTCGTGAGGCACTAGGCGACGCGCCTATCCCGCGAGGTGCCGAAGCTGCCAGTCGCCGGTGAATATGTGAGATGATGAAGCAGAATGGATTTGTGTGAAATGAATGAGATGGTGTAAAATGAATTATGGTTTGTTGGGTGGGTGGGTGGATTGATGGTGATAAGTTAATTAATTTAACAATATTAAAAATAAATTATGATCTTAGTCATAATTAACAAAACAATCACTTTAAAGTTAATTTATATTAAATTAATTTTAATATTATATTTTTTCTCTAAATTATTTTTAGTTTTCTCACTTTATAACACTTCTTCGAAATAATTTTTTTTTTTTCACTTGAAAAAAATCTATATCACACAGGCTTTTAATTTTTTAGTCGCAAGTTGTTGTCTCCTGTAAAAAAACCCTGTCTATTTATGTTGTTAACTATTGTAAAAATAATAAATAATTCTGTTTTTAATAATGACATAGAGACAAAGTAGGGGTGGAAACACATGAGAAAGAGTGCAAGTCTCCGAGTCACTCGGATTCAACTCACACCGACCGCTTTTTAAGCTAAAATAAAGACAAATTCATCTGCATTTCACCGAAATTTACTTTAAATTAAGTTACGTATAGTACAAGATAATCGGATCACCTTATCTTTTTCTATCTATAAATATCCCAGTCTTCGCTTCAGTTTTCTACATTTATTCGCTAAAGTCTAGACAGAGAAAGTGCTTGACTGCTTGTGTGTGTGAGAGAGAGCTGGTCTCGGTTTTCTGGGATACTGTAAGTTTTTTTTTTTTCTCGCGTCTCTCGTTTTCTCGTTCCTGTTTACAGTTTTTTTCCTTTGATTTATAATTGATTATTGATGTGTGTGTCGTTTCTCGGACATGTTTTGATGGTTGAATAGTTTAATTAAGGAAGAAGAATTATTTTTTCATTATTTTTTTTTAAAATTTAAATATGAAGGCTGGGCTGTTAGGGTTTGATTTATTTTAGTACTTTATATATGGAATTTTAGTAGATAAGCACTAGTATTTTAATCAATGATAAAGCTAAAGCTAAAGCTATGGTTTAAAGATCTCAGCTTTAACAAAATCTGCAGATCTGTTTTCAGTCTTCCTGTTGACTGTGTTGATGGTGGTTTGATTTATGTAACCCAAAAAAATATTGAAGAAAACAAGGAAATTGATCCGTTACTATGGACGAAGAGTCTAGTACAGGAGAGATTAAATTTGGATTTTAGGTTAAAAAATAGTGAATTTTGCTGTTTATCGATATTTTGGGATGAAACCATCTTTCTTTTATCTCCAACGCATTTCCTGATCATCAGACCAAATGATTATTATCAGAATAGTGCACAAATTATGTCAGGCACAAATGTTTGAAGTAATTTTGGATTTTAAAATCTTATAGTTTTGTTAGTTGCTAAGCTTTTATTTCTTCAAAAGACATAAAAGTTAATATCAATTAATTATTTTTCCTATTTTAAATACTGTTGAAATAAATACTTACTTATTTCCAACCTTGACCTTGTAAATAACTTATCTAAGTCAACTTTTTAACCTTAGCCTAGCAGGCTCAGATTCTCCATTGAATTTGACAGTTCTCATCTTGTTGGGTCTGCAGAACGTCCAGGTTGTGGTACCCGGAGTCTGGAATTCTTTTAAGGATCAATATTTCTGATCAATAGAAGCAATGGAGGTATTTGGAAAATCTATGGTAGCCGTGCCTACAAATGTTATTTATCTGTCGAGTATTCTTGGCCAAGATGGGCCTAATATTGTTCACAAGTGTGATTGGAAATGTGAGAATGAACTTGTGTGTGGAAACATGTACCGCTGCAGACTAACCGGACTGACACACATTTGTGACAAAAACTGTAACCAAAGAATTTTGTATGATAACCATAGCTCTCTTTGCAGAGTGAGCAAGCAGATTTTCCCATTAACACCGACTGAGCAACAGGCTGTGAGAGGTATTCGGAGGAAGCTTGAAGTCGAGAGTTCTCCTTCTGAGAGTTGTTCTTTTAAGCGCAGAAGGGATGCACAAAATTGTCCCTCGCCATTTGAGAGATCGTTCTCTTCTGTTAATCCCATTTGCAGTCAAATTGGAGATGGCATGGATATGAACTAGATATCATAACTGCTAGTTGCCCTTCCTTTTCAACTTTTTTCGCTCTTTGAATTTTTACTTTTTTGAAAACAAGTATGGAGTAATTGAACTTGATGAGTACTTCAATGGCGGACTGGATTGTCCTGCCTCTATGTAGGAACACTTTATATTCAGCTTTACTTTATTGAGTTCTAGCTCTTCAATAACATAACTCTTTCTAGAAAACGTGGAATGCTATATCCCACGACTTATTTTGAGGCTTGTGTTGCACCATACAGCACCTTGCATCTTGAAATATAACTACTGGATTATATTATAGTGCTATCCTCTTTATTAGATTGTGCAGTTCTAACTATGTATGCTCTGTACTTCGGCTGTTTGGTCACTTTTGACCCTTTGATTATTTGTTGCGTTTAGTTCAGTTTATTAGGAATCTTATATTATGGCGTTACAGAATCTTTCTTTATGTTGTTGTTAATTGATTCAGTGATTTCGCTTGATTAGTACAGAAATGTTAAATGTATATTGATCTTTATTCAGGAAGCATTGAATTTCTTCCGTGGATTGTAATTAATTAGTCAATTGAAGCATTTACACTTTGTTAGTTGTGGAAAAATATCCTTGTATTTCATTGTTCAACTTCTAATTTGTGACCCAGGTTGAGCAGGGCAGAGAAGCTTCTTAATTATTCTTGCACAATCTCTTTCTGTTTTCATGTTCTCTACATTGGATCCTAAAGTTAATATTGTTTTTGCAGGGGTTGAAGCATGTCGTACAGGACAGTTTAAATATAGCTTATCATGTTTTTTAGTAGTGGTATTTGATTGGATTGTAGAAGTTTCTAATTATTTGTCTTTCCTTTGTTATGCAGGAGGAAAGTTAGTTACAACAAAGAAACGTGACACAAAGTATGCTGGTGAATCAATAATATCAATCAATGCAAGACTAAAAAGGATTTTATTGACATTTGGAGTTGCCATCCCTGTAGGCTTCACTTCACTGTTCAGATCATCATTGTTGGCAGAAGAATTTCTGTTATTAGTTGAAGACATTGGCTGAAGAATTTCTGGCATTCTCATTAGCTCCGAAAAATCCCACAAAGGCAAGGCTTTCATTGCAGTAAATAACTTGACTGGAAAGTTTTGTGTTTGTTATGCTCATCTCCTTACACAAGCCTTTCTTTCTTTAAAACATAAGATTGTCATATAATGAGTTTTCCCTATCTGAGAATGAATAATGCTACTTGTAAATAATAAGTTACATAATGGTTCACATATAGATTAGCTGTCAAAAAGAGAGTGAGGAAGAGATTTTTTTTTTTTTTGGTTGAAGACATATTTCGCCACATCATGTGTGTAAATCATTATGTATATATAGCACATCCGATCTGGGAATACGGAGACTGGAGTCACAGTCACCTCTTACCGCTACTCCTCATCTTTGTTCTTCTATTCAGCCTACCTTTCGAAGCTTGCTTTGGATATGGAACATGAAGGGCGAGGTACTTCGTTCTTATACACGGAGTAATCTTAGAGGACGCTGTGGTATAGATGAATTTGTTTTTACAGCGTGTTGACAAAAAGATTGAAGTTACTTTGTAATATTGTCCTGTTGTGATCGATTGTAACACTGAATGTCTGCTGGCATTGGTCATTTGTGAATGGAAATATTATGGTATTCGTGAATTTATACAACTCTTTCATATCCATTTGTTTGATCTTATTATACTGAAATTGTCTCTGTCAAGGGCTTACAACTAAGAGGTCAAAACACGCGCCGAAGTTCATATCCCACAATTATGTTATTGAATATGTTAGTCGAGAACCATGATTCATCAAGTTGGCAAGTTGCATTAAAATGACACTAATGGGAGAGAGATAATTGGTGGTTGAAGTAATGTAGTTGTTGGATTCCTTGCGACTTTCACCTATCTAGAAAGAGTTGGTATACAGAAATACGAAATCCTAAGAAAAAACCAAGTTTCTTTATTCGTCGTCCTCTTGTTATTCAACAAGGTTTCAAAATCTTGATATCTTGCACCTAGAATCTTTCTTTATGTATGATGACTATTTCTATCACCGTGACTTTAGTTAAATTTAAGCATGCTATACTTAGTTAAATGGGTTAAATCATTTATACATAATGGATTACCCCTTCTCACATAATGCGCGGTGCCAACGTATAATTAAAAATTTCGACAATGTGGTCTCCATTCCCATTGTGAGTAGTGGGTAAAAAATTCGGTACATGTAGTATAATCCTAGTTAAATTGGGAGAAGCACTTAATTGACAAGGGGATTTTCAATCCTTTGCTAGAACTAGAAAGGCTACCTCGACCACTTATCCGATTTCTCAGTTTTCCTGCAATCATTGCCATTGGATGAACAGGACTCTTCCTTCCTGTGGGTTCTCACTCAAACGAAATAGATAATGTTAATAATATTTCTCTTTTCATTGCATTGGAGTGAATAGGACAGTAGACGACTATCTCACATGTTGGTTAATCTTAATAGTTTAAATTCCTGTCCAATCCAATGTAACGAGCATGCGATTACAGAGTGAGCTTTTTTAAAGAAACTGATACTTTGCTCCATACTTGAGCGAGTAAATAATGGATTTCAATACATTCTTGTTGAAGAATGAAGACAATAGGTTCCCAGTTTTTTAATATTAGCACAATAAACCTTTTTGAGGAATCTGCAGTAGCCTTTTCAATTGGTAGAATCTTTTATGCATTCCAAGATTATTGTTTAGTTTAAAGCAAAGAATTGCTTCAAATTTTGGCGATCCAAGATAAAAGAAATCCTAAACCCAAAACTATAATCTTGTGGCTGATGAATTTTGCAAAGCAACGAATGGATTCAACATTTTGAAATTCTTTCACTGAATTTTTCCAGGGTACAAATATGTTGCAGAAAGGTAGGGCTAATTTCGCTCTATTTACCCCTCACCACACCACACCCTACCCACACCTACTTAATTCTCTTTAGAGCAAGAAATTGCCACCAATAGGATACTTTAGATATGCTGATCATAGGATCTTGGAGACTGTACATTTCATCGATCGTCTTTTCCTTGTTTTCTTACTCTTTTGCTAGCACATTTACCATTATCAACAACTGTCCTCACACAATATGGCCTGGTACACTAGCCGGTGGAGGAACCCCTCAACTTCCATCAACCGGGTTTCAACTGGATTCTGGCCAAAGTATTGCAATCCCAAGTGTTCCAGGATGGTCCGGTCGCATATGGGGTCGGACGGGTTGCGCATTTGATACATCAGGTGTTGGCTCATGTCAAACAGGGGATTGTGGGGGAAGGCTGGAATGCGATGGCATGGGTGCCACACCTCCGGCGTCACTCTTTGAAATAACCTTTGGAGCTGGAGACGAGAAAGATTTCTACGATGTCAGTCTCGTCGATGGATACAATCTGCCACTGGTTGCGGCACCACGAGGAGTTCCCAGTGGATGCAATGCCACAGGCTGTGTTTCGAATGTCAACATGGGTAAGATCTGACCACTTGATCATAAAAACCATAACCTGTTAAGAGACTATTATTATTATTGTTGTTGTTATTGTTATTGGATATCGAACAGGATGCCCGAAAGAACTTCAGGTGATCGGTAATGGTGAAGGTGAAGGTGGAAGCGAAGTTGTTGGCTGCAAGAGCGCGTGCGAGGCATTTGGACAAGACCAGTATTGCTGCAGTGGAGAATTTGCGAATCCTTCGACTTGCCGGCCGTCATTCTACTCAAATATCTTCAAGAGAGCATGTCCAAGAGCTTATAGCTATGCATTTGATGATGGAACCAGCACTTTCACTTGCAAGGCTAATGAATACGACATCATATTTTGTCCCGACAGCGGGTAATTATATCCCAAATTCTTCTCCTTGTTTCAGCGTTTGTGTTTGTTGAGGATTAAACCTGAATACTAGTTACGAAATTATTAATAAGCAAAACAAAATTAGAAACAAAAGGCGCACACAAATTTGGATGACCCTATGACCATCCTCAACCTTCCTACGAAGGTTGATTCGCAGTTGAAGGGACAATGGAACAATATGATTGGGTTCCACGCATTTATTTTTTATTTTGTTTCGGTTATTAAATGGGCCTAATGCTAATTTGCAATGCAGGATGAAAAGACCGAACGGTGCTTTAACAGCTTCGCCAATGAAAGAAAGAAGAAGAAATAGGGAGATTGCTGGGATGGTTTCATCTGCAACAATTCTCACACCCTTCAAAATCTCAATGTTTATTCTCATTTTCGCTTTGTATTTCTAGACATCTGATACATTTTCAGCCTTGGTTCTTTCGAAAATGGTACATGGAGAGAGAAACTACCTGTGCATTCAAGAACAGGCTGTAAATATATCAGAAGTCACAGCCAATTGTAAAGATTATTATGCTAATTCTGCAGAAAGAATATAAGTGTGACTGTATTACTTGAGTACTGCTTGTTTGGATTTCCTCTTTCATTGTCGATGCTTACGGGTTTTGCTAGACCAATATGGATTCGATAAGGATCAAAGAAGAAAATGTAAGTTACTCTATAGGGATAGGATAAAGGAAGAAAAAGCAAGTAGATAAGGTCGACAAGATCGAACCTATTAGCCTATTGGATAATATTAAAAAATAAATAAAATTAAATGTTGTCTATTATATCTTTTACAGTGTTGTCAATAAATGTATTTTAACAAATATTTGAAAGGAAAATGGTGTCTTATTACTTTATTGTAGGAAACAAACACAATATCGTTCATTTTCGATCATTTGACAATTTAACACTACTTATATATAAGTAGTATTTGGTCAAACTAAAGGTGTGTTTGTCTCTCATTTTGAGAAAAAAAATAGAGTAATGAATAGTATTTTTTGAAAAATGTGTCGTTGAAATTTAAAGTAACTTTATTGGTTTATATATAGAATATTTTATTGAGTGAATGTGTGGTGGAGAATTTTACTGTAGCAAATAATGTTTTAGAAAAATGATAGACAAACAGGGCTAAAAGTTGTTTGCAGTGCTGATGCCTTTTGAGGATGTATGCTAATCCTTAAGCGAGGAGTAAAGTTACTTTTAAGAACGTTTAACAACCAAAAGTGTTGGAATAATTTACTTCAATTCTATATTTAAGTAGGGTGTATTTTGGAATAATAGATTGATGGAGAATGTATAGTTGAAAAATAAAGAAAAGTTATTGTGTGATAGAAAATATTATTTTATTAAAGAATCTGTGGTTAAAAATGAGTAGAAGAATGAGAATGAAAATTTTAATATGGCTCAAATAGGGACTTAAAAGAAAGTTACTATTTTTGGAAACTAAATTATCTTAATATTAAAATAAGAAATGTTTATCAAGTATAAGGCTCGAAGTCCTCTAGGTGAAAATGAGAGAGATCTTGTGTGAACGGAGAGAGTTGATTATCAAGCAACTGTGGGAATAGTGAAACAAGTGGTTCTCCTGCGTGAAAATTCATGTATGAACGCAGAGAGTTGATTATCAAGCAATTGGGAGAATAGTGAAACAACTGGATATGCAAATTTCAATTATTTTGGCTTCCAAATCTTGACTTTTTTTATTTTGTTGAACGTGATAGCAAATTGACCTTAGGCCTACTATATCAACTCCGTGTCTGTTAGTGTGGATCAACTCGGTCCTATTTTTCTAACTTGACATGGTTCCTGCTTGATATTAATCGGGTTGAGTTGTCGTTACAAACATTTGGGACGAGTTTAACAAGATATTCTAAGCTTAGTTATGATATTTGATTATGTCAAATTTAAATACATGCCCCGTAAGTAACTCGAAGTTGAGAAATGAATGATTATAATATTAGCAATGAATATTGGACATTCAAATTTGTTGTAATCCAAAAATGTATATGGGCTTGAGGCTCAGTTCGGGGAAGATCTTGCGTATGATTAGCACAATATTTTATTCAAGTAATTGGCCTGAAAAGATAATCAACCTATAAAAAGTTGGCAGGCAACTATAATGAGAAAACCTGATAGATATAGTCCTCTTCAATTTTTCCAAATTTCTTTCTTCTAGAGGAAACTAGATTGCAAATTTTAATGCTTGAAAATGGGTATCATAATGTCAAGACAATTGACTTTCTCAAATTCACTTGTCGTGCTTTACACTTAAGTTTCAAAGCTAGTTTGTGCATTTCGCTGCGGCACACAATATTTGCCACTCAATGGCATCAATGGCCAACTTCTTTGGTCATATTAAATTAAAATTAATTTTGTCTACACACTACTGTCTGTTTCTTATATCAAAATAATGGACCATTTCGTTTTTTTTTTTTTTTAGTCCTATTTTTCTAACTTGACATGGGTTCTTGCTTGATATTAATCGGGTTGAGTTGCCGTTACAAACATTTGAGATGAGTTTAACTAGATATTCTAAGCTTAATTATGATATTTCATTGTGTCAAATTTAAATACATACCCCGTAAGTACCTCGAAGTTGAGAAATGAATGATTATAATATTAGCAATGAATATTGGACATTCAAATTTGTGATAGATTTAAATTCAACATTAGGGATCATAGATTTATTAATTAAATCTTGACAAACCCTAATTAACATTCATACTCCACGTTGAATCTGAGAAAATAACGAAATTACAAACATACCTGAATCCA
>CAIGRN010098390.1:0-16247 GCA_903798345.1 Fraxinus anomala
ATTTTTAAGAATATGTTTGGCAAAATGTTAAAAAAAAAAAATTATTGAAATATGTTTATTAATAAATTATAGAAAGGTATACTAGTAAAACTACATATTTAGAATAAAATTTAAAATTTTAACTTATTCATAATCTCAGTAAAATATGCTCTAAATGTAACCATTAGTCACTCATTATTGTCCTGACATTGTAATTTTAACTTATTCATAATCTCAGTAAAATATGCTATAAATGTAATTATTAGTCATTCATTATTGTCCTGACATTTTTTGTTTGTTGCTAATTATACCAAATAAATAGGTATTTAGAATTGTTTTTATATTGTCCATAGTAAATCTTATAAGTTTCGAATTTTACCGAATTAGAGTTGAACATAATATCCGTGTCAATTGAAGAGGACATAAATAAATAATTTATAAGAATTTATACTACTTTTCTTAACAATATTGAATTTTTAAAATGGAACCATAAATCTTAGGGTGTGTTTGTCATTCTTTAAAAATTAAGGGTGTGTTTGAACCACATTATTTTGGAAGAATGTATTCTGGAAGAGTAGATTGATGGAGAATGTGTGGTTGAAAAAGAAGGAAAAGTTATTGATGTGATAGAAAATATTATTTTATTAAAGAATGTGTAGTTGATAATTATATTGATTAAAAAAATTTTACAACAACAACTGAGGGTGTGTTTGAACCACATTATTTTGGAAAAATGTATTTTGGAATAGTAGATTGATAGAGAATGTGTGGTTGAAAAAGAAGGAAATGTTATTGATGTGATGAAAAATATTATTTTATTGAAGAATGTGTGATTGAAAATGAGTAAAAGAATGAAAATGAAAATTTTAATGGATACCAAACATGAACTAAATTGTTTGTTGTTGAATGATGGATGAGATAACGATTTGATAAGTTTGTTGAATGATGGATGAGATAACGATTTGACAAGTTGAATTTTCCAAGTGTGAGTTGTTGAATGATGTGTGAGATAACGATTTGATAAGTTTGTTGACCATCAGAAAACTATTAGGCCATGTTTGATTGCCCTTTCTTTTCCATGAAAGATATAAATTAAAATTTATTTCCACCTTTTTATATGTTTGATTGACTAAATTTTTCATGGAATTGATTTTTCACATTTTCTTGGTTTCTCACATTTTCTTGATTTTTGAGGAAAAACTTTTTCCATGGATTTGGTGAGAAAAGCTTTTTTAGGCAGTTATTTTTGGGCAATTAAAATAAATTATATCCCCAATTATAATAAATTGTATCCCTGTAATGGACAATTTTCATGAAAAACAAAGTCAAACAAACACCAAAAGATTCAAAATTTCAATATTTTTCAGGTGGAAAATTATACAAATCAAATATAATTAATTGAGAATTCCTAGTAAACAAGTTCTAAGCAATTCAATTCCTTAAAATTCATTTTGTTTCTCCCCAAATTTCATTCTTACAATCAAACATACCTTTAATGTTAAATGGCTAATGAGATAATGATTTGATAAGTTCGATAATCATTTAAAAAACTTTTAAAGTTTAATGGCCAATGAAATAACAATTTGATAATTTCGGTAACCATTTGAAAAACCTTTAAAATTTGAAGGCCAATGAAAAATGTTTGTGCGAAATTCATAGGCTGTTTATATTTTTTACCTAACTTCTTCACGAATAAAATGAAAGTATGAATAAAATGAAAGTCAGTGGTGACATGCTTCATGTCGAAGTGAAATACGAGATTGGCGGGGAAAATTTGCACCAAGATTATCATAGTAAAGCAGGGTTGTGATGGAATGCAAATGCCCCAATTCTTGAAGAAGATATTGAATCCATTCAATTTCAGCAGTAATATTGGAAACAACCTTATATTCTGTTTCGGTTGGAAAGTATGTGACGGATAGTTGCTTTTTCGAACTCCAAGAAACAAAATTGTGACCAAGGAATGCACTGGTGGGGAGCGATCACTGAGATTGCCCCCAATATGCATCGGAGAATGAGTGTAGTGAAAGAGAAGATGTGGACCGAAGAAAGAAGCTAGATTCAAGAGTTTTCTTCAAATAGCGGAGAAGACTCCTGGCAAGAGTCAAGTAAGTTGAAGTGGATCGCTACATAAAATGAGGTAATTTTCTAATAATGCAAGAGATATTTGTAGAAACTTTAAACTTAATAAAACGAGAAACTTTAGAATTTGGAAGTCTAAATTCCTTTATTACCAAGATCTTCTATGTCAAATCATCAAGACATTTAATAATACGGAACATAACTTAATTCTTTGGAAATGATTATTTATTACTGAATCTTGATTTTGGATCTTGAATCTTTAAGATTGAAATGCAATCTTTTCATGTTTGAGTTCTTCACTTTTAATCTTGAATTTTGCTTCATTTGATTATGTAATTCTTGATTTTGCTTCTTGATCAATAGTCTTGATTCTTGAATTCATTCTTATTCACTCTTGATAGTTGATCTTGATTGTGGATTATCTTCCTCTTCAATATGTTTTCTTTGTATTTTTGTGTTGATGGGATAACACAAAAACAAAAAATTGCATATGAATTGGGACCATAACCCTATATATAGAAGTGTCAATTTGGTTCGTTGACTCGGATAGCCAGTGGTTCGGCTCGGAAAAAGATCGAGCACGCCCGACTCGCAGCTCAATAGAATCAAGTCGAGGCTCAGGCCAAACCCCATTTTAAGGCATCACCCCGAGCGAGCCATACGAGCCATTTTCGGTTTGTGATGAGCCAAACCTTAAAAAAATCGGTAGTGGCACGCTGGGTAGACTGACAAGCCTGCCTTGCAGGCAGCTAAGAGTAAAATTAAAAAATAAAAAGAAAAAGAAAGCATGAGGCGGCTTGGCTCGGGTCGAGTTTAGAGTTTTTGGCCAAGCAAAAGCTTGGCTCAGGTTCAAAAAAAAAAAAAAAACCCATTTTTACTCTATTCAAGCCCGAGTCTCGAGTTTTGGTTAGCGAGCCGGCTCGACTCATTGACATCATCACCTATATATAGTTTTCATATGTATTTCACCCAATCATGAAATACAATTCTAAATGAATCTGGTCTCTAAACATATAATTCGGCATACACTTTATTTAGATGATTAAAGTTCAATTACTTAATTCTTTATTAGATCACTTTAATTTTAAACTTAACTTTAAGATAATTTTTATATACAATTAATTGCATATGTCGACTCACGTGATAAATTAAATATTTTTTCAAAAATATTATACCTAGTGAGACACAAGTAGCGAAGAACACCCATGATTTGATGGCATTGATGCGTCAACTACAATCTTAAGCTTGATATTAGTGAATTTACGGTTGTACTTAAGCAGGAAAATAAATCTAAAGTGTATATATATATATCATTCTTTACGAGTACAAATTTAATTAAAAGTTATTTACCGGTTTATAATTCCACCAACATGTTTCATAATCTGAATCAGTTTAATTTACATTTAAACATAAATTAAAGAAGATACTTAGGTCACTAAATTTTCAAACCAAGATGCTCAACATATATGTTATTTTTATTTATTATATTGTAAATAAGTTGTAAAAATAATTAAACTTTCAAAATTTGTAATTCGAAATGCATATTTTTTCATCAACTTCAAAAACACGATCAAGACAGTCGATTGGGCAAAGGACCCACCATTTCGATGATACAAATATGAAATACCCATTGCCCAACATTCTCAAAGTAAGATTTAAATTTATTTACAATTTTAAAACCCAACAAAAAGATATTATTAGTTAGAGGTGCTTGGCTCGACCCGTATGCACATGAGTTCGTCAATTTTTTTTTTTTTTTTAAATAGCCTCCCCTTGGACTTGCCCACAAGCCGACTTTTTATAAGTCGAGCGGTCGAACCGACGAGTCGTTCGATCCGTTTGCCACCACTAGTATTAGTATTAATTGTGGTGGGTCCAGTATTGTATTTCAGTCACGTCACATAGATTTTGTTATCACTGATAAATACTGAAAAGAGTTGGACACGAAAAAGGTATGTTTTTTGAATTAAAGTTGGTTGTACTTTGTGTAAAAACAAGGAGAAAAGGTACAACTCACCTGGGCCTGACCAGCTTCCCTTTTAACGCGTGCATTAGTTGCACTATATACTATTATGGACTCACCATTTCGTTTCTTTGACACTGTCAATTGTCTTTAATGTACAGAGACGAACTGGAAATCAACAAATAATTTTAAAAAGTTACGAATTCATTTAATTTCACGGAATAAGATGAATAAAATAGATAGAATTCAAATCTTTTCATTTGCTTGCCTTTTACGGTGCTTCTCACAGACTTTAAATACTTCTGTCTTTTGCTGTATGGCTAACCTCTTTTTCGTGTATAGCCACAGAAGCAAATATGGATTCTGGCATTGTTTGGTACAAAAATTCATTGTTTGAATTGAAAAGATGATTGTACTGACCTTTCATCAATTAAGAAAAAAAATGTATATATAAGAAATCGACTAATTTCGACCACTCGTCTACCACAAATGATCATCTACATCTTCACTAGTTTAAGTCGCGAAAAATGTGAGAAGATCGAGGCTGCCCGAGCATGAATTGGTGGATTGTGAGCCCATCGACATATTGGTGTACGTAAAAATCAGATTTTTAGTAGATTTTAATGAAAAGTGCAATTGAAATGTTAATAAAAGTTGTGAGTTTCATAAAAATGCGTTGTTAAAATTAATTTTTGAACTTGAATTAGATTTCTATCAATTTTTTAAGTTACACCAAATACGAGGAGTAATTTTATTTTTTTTACTATTTAGAAATGTGAGAATCACATGTCTTTTTAACAATAAACTATATGCAAACTGTTCATCGGAGATCAAACTTGATAGAGAAAAGATTTAAATGATAAAAAATAAACATTGAGGACCTACTTGTTACAATACTCATAGATTGAGGAGATTGATGCAATTTTGGTAAAATATTTGTAATAGTAATTAATGCGAAAGATCCACTGAATTACGGATTCCGTTAAACTTTGAATTGATTTATGGATTCCGTTAAACTTCTCCGGCAGAAAATTATTGAAGTGACAGATTTTGGAAGAACTTCAATAGCACAGTACGTATAATTAATGATTTTGATTGTACATAAAATATGTTCTCATCACAGAATGTATATTCATTCTAACTTTTTCATGTTTTCACTTTAATCATAATACACATTAATGTAATAAAATTTTGGCCCGACTCGAAAACAAAGCAATTGATATTTTTAATGTAACTGTGTCCCAAATTTGGAACATGGTACAGTTCATGTATATTTGTGGAGACCTTATTAAATTAAGCAACGTCGACTAAACTCTTTACTAGACGGCATATTTACCCATTTCAGCTACATATTAATTTCTTTCCGGTCGTTGTACTTTAACTAAATTTTTAATTGGGTAAATTGTGCTTTGAGTTTGTGTTAATTGAGTTTTTATATTTTTAATTTTGTCTCATTTAACCCAATTCGTTCAATTCTGACACGTTTGTTTAACTTCAAACGTTCATTTTCCTATATACATAGTAATGGGCATAAAATTGATCTCGAAGAAGTGATACAATTGAAAATTGCTTTATAAATTTGATTTGTGGACTAAAAAATAGTCCAAACATTAAGTCTTTCGGTTGTATTACTTCTTTTAGCTACTTTTTAAAATCATGTAGAATGATCATTTAGGATTTATAGTGAATATTGCGAGTACAAATAATCACTCGGTGATTTAGCACTCTACCTATCATCTCATAGACCAATGTTAAAAATCACGACTGTAACATTATTCTTAATTTATGTGATATTATTTTATTTTATTTTTTGATGCAAGTTAATCCTTGATATAAAGTGATTGCCTAGTTAAGGGTGACAATAGATCTAATCAAGCCAGCTCTGTCCTAGGGACAAGTCGAGCCACCTCTTCTTTACATAAAATATTAATAAAATAAGTCCAAAAATAAGCAAATAATTTATATAAAAAACAGTAATGTAAGCAAAAATCAAGAAAGAGTAGTCCACAAACTATCTCAAGTTTTTTTTGTGTGATAATCTGGTTTCTAAATGAGCCCGAACAATCCATGAATCGAGTCCACAGGAACCAAACCTGCAAGCCAACAAGCAATTTGGCCTGTGTATGCCACCCTTAGCTCGTATCGTTTTTGTTGTGTAACAGTTCCACTTGTAAAAAGATTAAACGTAATTGCACTAAACTTTTCTCCCCAGTTCACCCTACCCATGAGTAAAGAATTTCCTGCTGTTTTCCTTGTACTGTAATAGTATTCCCCAGACCCAGTTGAATAATCAGTGGTCAATATAATATTTAAATTAGAATAATTCGATTTTCACCACACCTTCACCTTTCCTCGATACTGTAAAACCCGGATTTGAATCCTGAAATCTCCTCTCTTTCTCCATTTATATCCACTTTCTTTCTCCACCCTTTTCAACCACCCCACGCTCGCTTCTTTCAAAACCAAAACCCTGCAATCAACTCGTTTCGCAATAGTATTATTGTACTGTTTTCGCGATGGGTGATAGACAGTTGTTGTCTGAACTATTGAAAGAAGATCAAGAGCCATTCCAGTTAAAGAGTTACATTGAACAGAGGCGCACTCAATTACAAATCAAAAAATGCAACCCCAAAATTCTACAAACCCCCTCGAAACGTGCAAATCTTTGCAAACATGTTTGTTTTTTCTCGTTTCAGAACTCGCCGGACATTAGAAAATCACCCTTTCATGATTTCTATTCACCTTGTAAATCCCCAAAAGGTGCCGTGTTCTTCCACGTCCCGGCCGGAACTGCTGCTCTCCTCGCTGAAGCCGCGATGAGGATTCAAAAACAGAAACCCAAGCCTAAAACCCAGATTAAAAATGTCGGTTTTGGGCTGTTTGGGTCCATTCTGAAGAGACTGAAAGATCGGAACAAGAACAAAAAACGTGCCATCGGGGAGGCAAAACTTGAAAAACAAGAAAAAATGGAGGCTGAGATTAAAATTTCTTGTTCCTGTAATAACAGTAGGCTTAGCAGTGCTGGTTGGTCAGAATATAATGAAGAGAAATCTATGGATTTGGAGACCTCTACTAGCAGTTGTAGTAGGTCAGAGGATTCGGAAATTATTATTTCTTGTGAAAACCGCTTTTGCATAAGCCCTTTCAGATTTTCTCTTCAGACAAGCCCTTCAATCTCCGGTCACCGGACGCCGGATTTTTGCTCTCCGTCAGCTTCTCCGAATCGCCACAGAAAACTGGTTTGTCTTTTCTTTTTGGCTCTTTTTTCTCTCATCGGGAAAATTACTATTACATTCTCTTCTTCTTTGGATTCTTCATCTTTCCTTAGGAATTAATACAAAATTTACTCAATTGATGATAAGAAACTAACTATTCTTTTAAAAAGAAAAATCAATTTTTTCCGAAACATAAATGGAAAGTTGTGGTACGGTCAAATTAATTATTTCCATTTTGATTTATTTACTCTTTAAAATGGAAATATTTTATGTCAATTTATATATGTCTTCAAATATTGATCTCTTAAGATTATTAGTATCCTTGAAAAGAGTAACAGAGAACAGAATGAGTTGGACTTGGTGAGTGAACTCGTGACTCATGAACATGTTTGACTTGTTTTTCCTGTCGGTGAATGATCTCCTTGGTCTGATTTGTGGCCGGAATGTCCAAGCTAAATGACCAAGATGCCCTTCAAATATTGACCCAAATCTCAATTTCAGAGGGCAATTACGTGCTCATACAGTTTGTTGTTTGTTTATTGTACTTTCGATCACGCCTCTGCCACACAAATCTTTTTTTTTTATCATGTTTGTCTCCTGAATAAAATTTTCCACTAAAGGACAAATCTTTGTTTTGTTCTACTCAATGGACCCTAATGGTAATTTACCACATCTTAACACCGTGTTTGTTTGTGATTTTTTCTTACATGGAAGAAAAGTCAGCAGTCAGCTTTTCATCTTTCATGGCCTTATACTTCACTTTCACCAATGGAATGGTGAGAATCTTGATAATATTATTTTTAATTATTTTTATTAAATTCTAATAGGAAAAGGAAAACGATGGGACGAAAAATATGAAAAAGGTCCAAGAAGGAGTGGAAGAGAAAGAACAATGTAGCCCGGTATCCATTTTGGACCCTCCATTTGAAGATGAAGAGGACATACATGAATGTGGAGATGCAGACGAAGAAGATTATGATCTTGAATGCAACTATGCAAATGTACAAAGTAAGTAAAAGTTGTCAATTTTCGTATATTCATTTCTTTTTACATGCACGTTACGTGATCATTCTTGCTATGAACATCATTGATCGTGCAGTCGTTTTCGTCTTTATATTAATTTGGGCTCATATGTTGAGTACAATATATTCGATTCAATTCAATTCAATTCAATTTAATTATTCCGATATTGATATATAATTTGTTTCTAGGATCCACTGTGTCCAACGTACTGTGGTTATAACTTGTACATCAATTTCTGTTAATGTGACATCATTTTGGCCTTACACAACACGTTCATTACTTCTTGTGTGACCCACATTTAGGTAGTGGTTTATTTTTTTTCCTAAAGTGTCACAATCCTCCTTTCTTTAATGAATTGGTCACATTATTTGTTGTTGGACTTTTTTAATCTTAATTTGGCACCTCATGAAATCACTCATCACAAGCAACTATTCACAATGTGACCTATTTGAGAGATCCTTTTCTGTATGAATTGGAGTTTAAAAGAGTAACAAGTATAGATCTTTCTTGAACTTGGTATCTGTATCAATTTTTCGTTTTACGTCCCGGTTTTTATTTTATGTACTTAGTATGCAGTATTAAATAGTAGAATAGACGAATGTAGTTTCTTTCTTATTCATAATACTCTCGAGTACTATGTTGTAATAACTAATATGTTTACAGGTCAAAATGGTTAATTTATGATATTTCTTTTAGTAGTTTTCATAACGATTAAGTTGAACAATGGTTATTAGGTTCCAAGAGAGAATAATTTGATTTTTCTTTGTTTTCTTATACTGAACTTGCAGGAACAAAACATCAGCTTCTGTACAGGCTCCGTAGATTCGAAAAACTAGCAGAATTGGATCCAATAGAACTTGAGAGAAAATTGCTAGAAGAATCAGATGATGATGATGACCTTGAAGAAAGAGAGGAGCTGGATGATGAAGAGCCCTTGGCATTGTACAAACAGCGGAGTGTCGATAAATTTGTGACTGAAGTTTTCAACCAATCGAGCCTTCAAAACACGAGGAAGATTTCCACTGACATGACGAGGCTAGTTTCAGATTTAATTACGGAGGAAAAACGTGAAACGAATTTCTGGTGCAATAAAGAAATATTGTTGGGAAGGGTTTGCAACAGGTTGGATTCATGGAGAGAAGTCGAATTCGACACCATTGATATGATGATTGAATTGGATTTCAAAAAGGAGATGGATGTGTGGAAAAACTTTCCTGGGCAGGTGGAAGAAACAGCAGCAGAATTTGAGCTTGCAATCTTTGGACTATTGGTGGATGAATTATCAAATGAACTGTTTCACTTGGCTGGACACGACGAAAAACTCGAGAACTTCTTGGTCGAATGCTCGTGATGAATTTTATTTTTAGATCTTTTAATTTCGGATCAAAGTCTGATTCGTATGGTCAAGGGCTTAAGAGATAAGAAAAATGAGCAAGTTATACCAGTACTATTATGGTATACTTGGCAAGGTCGATTAGATTGGTCTAGACGGTATTAAAGAGAACATTAATCTAACATATTGTGATAGTACTATTATGTTCAGTATTATACATTGACATTTGTTGTCCAACATTTGTTGTTCAATTTGCTGTCCACTCAATTAATTATTGACATCTCATTTTAAATTAACGTGTCGTCAATTTGGTGGGTTAGTCGTGAAATTAATGATGAGAAATTTGAGATGACGTATTAATTAAAAAATGATGTGTCAATAATTAATTGAGTGGACAACAAGTTGCACGTCAGATATGCCTAGGTAAGATTTATGTATATTAACATCTTGTCTATGTATTTTTTTTTATTTAATGAGACCGAATAACTTATTCAACCTCTAATTTAAGCCAGAGGATAATTTTTTATTATTAAGTAATTTCTTTGTTATTATGCTTTCACAACTCTAATGTTTCATGCAGTGAGAGAGAACTGTTAATTTACTCTAATACCTTGATGGTTAACTGATCAAGGATCCGTTTGACAAGGCTTATATATTGCTTATGCTTCTTGTTAAAGAACTTTTTAAGAAAGTTATCTACGTACTCTCTTAACATTTTTCTAGCTAAACAAAACACTTTCAGGAAATTATTCAAACAGATTCAAAAACAAATTTTTGATCTCATACGCAATTTGTAACTTTTCAAAAATCTTGCCAAATGGTCAGAAAACTTTTCATCTTAAAAAACTTGACAACTAGAGAAGTTTGATTGAAATTAATGCCATGGCTGCTACATCAAAGTATTGGTTCCAGCAAAATATGTCGGCAGGGAGGATAAAGGCTTTAGCTTTTGCACAAAAAGTAATATATTCCTTGCTTTTTGGAAAAATTTATGTTGAAAGTAGTTCAACATTTCCCTTGTGGACAATTTGCATATTTTTTCACTGCAAATTTCTGTATTTTGTGATTGACCAAACTTCATTTTCATTACTTTTGTGTCTCTAGAGGCTATTTTTCAACCATAGTAGGAGAAGTTTTGTTTTATTTTTTCTTCTTGTGGAGCACCTTTGACTTTTTCTAGTTTAAGTGTTATGCACCTTTCACTGTCTATGATTTGAGCCGACAATTTGTATTTTATTTTTAACACGTACGTGCATATACTTGTCTTCGTATATTTTGTTCTCACTAATTAATCAGGATTGCTCGATGAAAGAAAACCGAGACATCTTAATGCCTATATCTCCCTTGTTTCTACTCTAAAGTCTACACAACACACTGTTTGATCTATGCCGATGATCTTGATCTCCTCCAAACCTATTTATAAATCCTAGACAGGGTGACATATTTCCCTTTTGGTTTATATTTTGAAAATATGATTGCCATTCCATGGCTAGTGGACTCTAAATGATATGAAATTTGGTGAAAAGCTTCATATTGCACCTTAGTACGGTTATTCAAATGTGCAGATAATATACTCATATACTGAGAAGGAGTCGGAATATGTTGAGAGTTAAATATCGTCCAATTTAAAAGTCAACACTGTAGGTAATTGAATTTAATATTTAATTGCAATGCAAATGGTTCAAGTTAAACACAGAACAATACAAAAATTGCCAGCACTTGGAATCTTTTCTTTCCAAGAAAAGTTATATGTGAATTATTACCAATGTTAATATAATCAAATATAATATATTTGGTGAGGAGTTAAGGTTGTAATGATATAATATGTCAAAAGTTATCTCCATAATTGCCCAAAAAACTTTATAAATTTAAAAGTAAATTAGGTTTGCTAATGGAATCTATCATCTACGAGCACTTTGTCCAAAGTCAAGACAAATATTTTACCTAAATACGAATTACTTAAATTAAATAATTTTGTCTTTGAAGATGTTGCTTTGGTTAAAACCAGCTGTAAATTGCATTTAATGATTCATTGCTTTGTCCATTTTTATGTTAACATTCAAGATTGGAAAGCTCAACTCCTACCACTTCACTTCACATCACATATGCATTCTTCTAAATTTGTCATTACATATATTTTAACTTTTTTTTTCTTTTTTTTTAAAATCATATTGTCTATTCTAAGATAGTGGATAAATAATGCTTGACCAAGGACTATAGCTGCATAATTCTCCGATGAGAAAATGAATTATGGAATGTGTGACCTGAACTATTGATTGGTGTGTGTAGATATATGTCTGGCACATTGAAATGTACACCAAATGTGTCTTTATTCCAAATATCGCTTTAGCCCTATATAGAGGGTATGTTGATTCACTTGAAGAGATTATTTTCTATCATAAGATCCGAATCATGTTGTACATGAGTAGGATCCGTAAGATCCAGTATAATTATAATAAGTGAAATGGATAAATAATTCCTTGTTAATAAGAAAATGAAGCTGCATTACCTTGATACCTTTGCTTTTATGTTGATTCATATTACTACCTGAACAGGGTAGTGTTACAGGTGGTCCAAGAGAAGCATGGCATGACTTGCACTGTAAAATTGATGGTCCAGCGGCATATGACGTTCTGACCAATTTCGAGGAACGGTGGATGAAAGCTGCAAAACCTCATGGAATAAAAAAATTGAAGGTGTCATATGATGATGCTTTACTCCAACTGGAAAGGATACCCGATGTACTGGGGCTATCTGATGCTCCTTGTGTTAGTGATGATGATCCTCAAAGTTGGCATGTTCAGGTGAATCAGTATCAATGAACTGTTAAAATTGCTGGGTTTCACTTGATTTATGCACTGGAGTTTTCTAATCACTGATCTTCTATTCATCTTATCCAGGTTTTTCGTTCAATTGATTCAAACTCCGTCAGGGGCTTCCCAAAGGATCCTAAAGAAGCTACAATGAGGGTGAACAATAATAAATATCGTACAACTTTTTTTGTTTGCAAATTTTCTTCCATAACCATTAAATCGTGTTTTGTAACAGAACCTGGTATGTGGGAAGAACGTACTTATAGATATGAGCATACACACAGCATATGTAAAAGCCATTCGTGCTGCTCAACATTTTATTTATATTGAAAATCAATACTTCATTGGATCCTCGTACAACTGGAGTACAAATAAGGATGTCGGTAAGGAACTGTTTTCATTTTGTATTTTAATTCCAAAATATTTGGAGGTCTATGTCATATATTTTGTCAGCCAATTTTGTTCTGAAGTATAATGGCGATAATTTGCTGGCCTGCCTGCTTGACTCTATTTGTCCACTTAAGGTAACATGATTATGAAGATTGAGTCTTCCCCACCCTCTGTCAGCATGTCATTAGAAGTGAATTTTACTGGTTTGCAACTTTCTTGTCATTTGTTGCATGGCATATGAAGACTTGCGCAAATAGCCTGAGGTGGATGTCACGGAGAATAAACTGATGCACAATTTGAATATTTTTAATTTCTCAAGTTGCACTTTTCCATGCAAAAGCACCATTTGTTCTTTGCCCATTCATTACCTGCTGGACCATGGTTTTGTTCACATTGATACATGCAACAAACAATAGAAACATACCTCAGGAAAAGTATACAAGATTCAACGATCCACAAAATAAATAAAAAAGATTTAAACAACAGCTACCAAGTTCAAAAATATGCAAGATTTTTTCAGTGGTATCATATATATTGAACCATACATGCAAACGAGTTTTGTGTGGAAGTATGTTACTACCTTGTCATAGTTTAGTTGTCTCAGGTGACGATTTGACTGCCCACTTATGTATACTGCTTTTTGTCCTGTTAGTGTCTAGTTTTCTTCTGATGTGCAAAATTTAGAAGCATACTTCTACTTTGCAGGTGCAAATAATTTGATTCCAATAGAAATTGCCCTCAAGATTGCCAGCAAAATAAGGGCGCACGAGAGGTTTGCAGCATATATTGTCATTCCAATGTGGCCAGAGGGTAATCCAACAGGTGCTGCTACTCAAAGGATTTTGTTTTGGCAGGTATGTATTCCCAAGTTTACACTTTCCATTTACTTTTACTACGTACTGGCAAGTATCAGCAAGCACAGAAGATAAAGGGTTCTGTTGGAGTGGTTTTAGCCCATGTTTGGACTCCACTAAATGAGATTTTGGGGAAAAATGTATTTTGGAATAGTGATTTTTTTGGAAAATATGTGGTTAAAAAATAAGGAAAAGTTTTGGGTTTACGTGTAACATTATTTTATGGAAAAATGTGGTTGAAATGAGTTTTGGAAAAATGGAACCCAAACAGGAGCCTAATTTTCATATTAATGGATTCATTATTATATATTTATCAATAATTAGCTATCTGTTAACCAATGTCGTGCTTTTATATTTCTTATGATTACATTTAATTGATGTAGCCTTTTGACTTGTAACTCTTATGCCAGCATAAAACAATGCAAATGATGTATGAGACTATCTACCAGGCTCTAATGGAGGTTGGACTCGAGAATGCATACTCCCCACAAGATTACTTGAACTTCTACTGTCTTGGCAATCGTGAGGCTTTCGATGCGGGTTATCCCTCTGAGCGTCAAAGTGCAGCTAACACTCCTCAAGTACTCATTCTATCTCCCTTAAATATATTTTTTATTGGTGATATTCCTTATAAATATCATTCTTCAAGACTAAATTTAAATAAATAAATGTATCCCTCATCTAACATCTCAAGCTTTTAGAAGAGGTAATTTGACATGGTATTAGAGTAAATACAGAATCCTAAGTCTTTTCGGTCTCTGCTACCTATTTATGAAAATTGTGCACGTGTCAGGTTTTTGATAACAAATTGCGTAAGCCTACACGTGAGTGCGATTAAAACCTAAATTTTTTAAATAAGTAAATCTGTAAATGTGTCCCCTCTCTAGTAGCTTAACATTTTGGATGAGTTATATGAACAACCCTCATAGGACTTCTGCTCACAAGATGTGCTTAATGACTTAGTCTTCGATTGTTATTAAATGTTGTAAACCATTGATCACGAGACATCGGGTACTTGTAAAAGGTTTGTCTGAGTGTTATTTTGAATTGTCACTAGCAAATTTCAGAACTCTGGATTTATTTACACCTCAATGTTCTTAGTTTAGGTAATTTTATTGCAAAGGTACACATGAATTTCCTTCAACATATTTGTTTCAGGGACACAGTCAGAAAAACCGAAGATTCATGATTTATGTTCATTCGAAAGGGATGATTGTGGACGATGAATATGTTATTTTGGGGTCTGCAAATATCAATCAACGTTCGATGGAGGGTACTAGAGACACAGAGATTGCTATGGGGGCTTATCAACCTCATCACACTTGGGCAAGAAAACAATCGAGTCCATATGGACAGGTAATTTGTTGACAGTATTTGAAAATGCTGTGGCTTAATTATCCACGACTTAGAGATCAAAACTAAATACTGTCATCTGAATGTGGAATCTTGGTATCCATTTTTGTAGATTTATGGTTATAGAATGTCCCTATGGGCTGAGCATCTAGGAGTTTTAGACGACTGCTTTACTCGACCAGATTCTGTAGAATGCGTCAGACGAGTTAGACAAATGGGCGAGGCAAACTGGAAGCAATATGCATCTGATGAGATATCAGAAATGAGAGGACACCTTCTGAAGTACCCGGTTGAAGTTGATAGGTACGGCAAGGTGAGTTCCCTCTCAGGATGCGAAACTTTTCCTGATGTTGGAGGTAATATAATCGGATCATTCCTTGCCGTTCAAGAAAATCTGACCATTTAAATCCTCAATTTATCCATATTTGAGAATGGAAGATCGGCGAGGAATGAACCTTTTAGGACTTGTAATTTTCCGTGGTTGTGAATAGGAAATTGTGATGATGTTCATAGCAGTTGTAAAGCATAGTTTTCAACTTACCTATGCATTGTATCTTATAGACCAATATCATATTATATTGACATCTATTGTAATTCAAATAAACAAAACTTTGAAATTTGTTAAGAACATTAATAAGATATGAAACGTTTTTGCTCACTCATTCCAGGATGTTGCAGGTTTTGCATTCCATCCCAATTCATAGACATTAGAATTCATTAAAAGTTTACTATATTTTTAGAGAGGAGCCGTAACAGTGAACTAGGCACGACCAAAAGTATGTCGTGTCGGGTCCACATACAGGATGTCCTGACTCGGGATATCCGCTTTATACCACTAGATAGATGAAAGGAAAAAGGCAATGCTATCTTTCCTAGATGGGGTCGGTATAACATGTTGAAATGGTTTCTACATTGAACATTAAAAATATATCAAGTGAATTTACTAATGAACTGAATCGATTGGCAAAAAAGGATTCAGATGTCCGCCTCAGATTGTTGAGAATATGATGCTTGTTGCTTCGAATAGAAATTAGAGCTGGGCACCAAGTAGTTTGGTTTGGATTTGGATTTTTGAGATGAGACTGAATAATTTCTATTGTGAATTGTGAAAAGAATAATGCTATTTATCATCATTTTGAAAGTTTCCAACTCATTTTAAATCTCATTGTGAAAAAGACACTAAATCTTTTTATAATGAAATTGATATAATTGAGCACCGGAGTACATTTGAGAACCATGTTA
>CAIGRN010098411.1:0-13119 GCA_903798345.1 Fraxinus anomala
AAATGTTCATAATTTCATTCAAATTTCTTTTCATCAATATTTAAGTCAATGACTTTAACGTTTATTACTATTGCATTCAATTTTTACAATTTCATTTGACACTGTGGTAAAGTTAGTATTATTATTATTTCTTAGTGGTTTGACTAATAAAATATTTTATACGTTATTCAGATCAGCGCTAAATTTATTGTCCAGATTGATTCTTTGGAAATATTTGATAATGAAAAGTCTAATTTTATTAATCTTCAAAGTATTTCCAAAAGCACAAGTAAATCATATAATACTTTCATTCGCCAACAACAAAATCGAAGGCATGCGAATAGGAGGAATCGAGTTTAAACCGTACGTATTGATCATCGTAAAAGAATAAATGATCCTATGTTATCTCAAAATAATAATTCTGGTGTTCCTTATGTGCATGAATCTATAATAGATTCTTATTCTGACGCTTCCACTTCAAATGAAGAGTCGACTAATGTTTTTGATGATGAATTATGTGGAAGTTTTAACCTGTTGAATATACCAACTACTGCATATATGTTACCAACATGTAACTATTGTAAGTATTGTGGTGCGTGCAAATTTTATAGAGAAATGAAAGATTTTTGTTGCTGTGATGGAAAAATAAAATTTTTTATGCCTGATTCACCAAATGAATTGTATGATTTATTTATTTCTAAAGAATCTACATGTATGGAATTCAAAAAACTTTTACGTGGATATAATAACCACTTTGCATTTACTTCATTNACATGTATGGAATTCAAAAAACTTTTACGTGGATATAATAACCACTTTGCATTTACTTCATTTGGTGTAAAGTACGACAATGAACTCTTTAAATCATACCGAGATATTTACACATTCAGAGTTCAGAGACAGGTATATCATTACATAAATCAACTCATACCAGAAAATAATATGCCAAATTATATGCAATTATATTTTCATGATACAGAATAAATGCTTGAAGCGTCGAAATTTTTTATGTGATTTGACTAAAATTTTATGTTATTGTCACACATCACGTGTGCTTGTATCTGCAGGAGAAGCAACGAAAATGGACAGAAGACCAAAGGAATCTGTATCAATAAGAAGCACAACCTAAAGCGAAAATGTTGATATATGGAGACGAATTAGCTCTAAAACGAATGCAGGTTTCAACACTTACTCTTCTTGTACCTCATTCTGAAATCAAATATTATGTTTATTGTGATGTGAGTTTCAGTAGAAACATGAGTTTTTTGTTTTATTAACTCGCATAACTTATATGACTATATTCGTGTTGCTATTGATGTTATCCTCAATGTTTAATCAGATAAGAATGAGTTTTTTTTTTTTAAATTGAGAGGAGAAAATTTCGGAGTAGAAAAAAATGAAGTAAAATTTTCACAATTATTGACTTTGAATATCGACAAAAAAAAAATGAGGTCCGCACAACGTGGACACTGGTTTCCGCGGTGTGCGGATCGTGTCCGCGGAGTGCGAACACTAGGCGTTGGTGTCCACACACCACGGACAACAGCCACTAGATTACTTAGGTATATACTTATTGTCACCTATTTTGATCAAGAGAATAAAACACATCACGTGTGCTTGTATCTACAAGAGAAGCAACGAAAATGGACAGAAAACCAAAAGAATCTGTATCAACAAGAAGGACAATCTAAATGGGACTTTGTAACCAAGTTTATGCTGTAATTTAAAAGGAATCATGTTCGACTGTGACTATTGGAACGAAATATTGCTTTGCTTAGACTTGATACCTCATTTTGTATAAATTATGGAGCTAAATATCATTCTTTTGATACGCTAACATTACCTTAAAAATAACAAAGCCCGTACATTGTACGGGCATACGACTAGTATGAATAAAAGTGTTTATGTTTGAGATTACTGTTGTTTATATTGGTAAAAAATAATTTGAGAAAACTATACAAAATCACATATACTAATTATATTGAAACTCAGTAAAAAAAAGGAAAAATGTAGATGAGAAGGGCATAAAATCAACTCCAATTTAACATTAAAAGACATGAATTTCACTACAAACATTCTTAATCCCATCAGGAATAATAACATACATTACTCTTATTTAGTCCTAATTAATTAAACAGAAATGAAAATGAGATGAATCCACATCTTCAAGGAGCTCCTCCGCCACCAAATCCTCCACTAGGCCCACTGGCACCTCCTAAGCCAATATTGCCTGCATGAGCACCACCGCCACCTCCTCCTCTTCCTGGCCCACCTCCAATACCTAACCTTCCACCTATTCCACCACCAAAGCCTCCACCTATATCAAATCCACGGCCAATACCAATGTCAATTCCGCCACCAAAACCACCCCCTCCTCCAGCACCAGCACCAATGTCAATGCCCCCTTTGGTGCCACTGCCATTGCCATCAAATGCACCACCATTATCGTCTCCCTCATCACCAAGATCGGCTGGTCGACTCGTTTTGAATGACAAATCTCTAGTATCGGCAGTATAAAGAGCATAAAGAAATACCAAAATGAGAAACTTAGGACACATTTTGGACCAATACTGGAATTAATGTTTGCATGGAAATGAAAATGAAGCTATAGAGGATTATATAGAGGTTCACATACACACAGACACACCAGAGTCCTGGTCTCTTAAGCAAAATTGTATGGTTTTTAATGAAGACATGAGTTTCATACAAGCATCTAAAAATCATGCATGTTGGAAACGGCAATTCCTCCAACTGTATTGTATGAAAAAGAGGAACTCCACACTTATTTCTTAGATGATGTTTGATTTAGATAAAAAAGTTGACAAAATCTAAATTAAAATCAACAATTAATTTTACCCAATATTTTGCAGGATTCACAACTTTTTAACCATACATTTCATTAATTTTATCAAAATTTAATAAAATTAGGGCTAGATATACTTTCGGGTAAGCAAACAATTGAAACCTTTTTTTGTGGAAGAGTTAGTGCACAGAATACTTTCGGGTTCTTGTAAATCATCATCTTTAGGAATAAAATTGAGCAAGAGGCTACTAGTTCAGTAAACATGGAAAAAGATCCTGCCGAGGTAAGTAAGACGAACAAGGTAGAGAGTGGGGTATAAGGTAGATATGCAACAAGCTAATGAACATTCTAACCCAGTACAGCGAAGGAGATGCAGTTAGATCATTCTTTGGAAGATGTGAGTAACATGGCTTGAGATTAATCGAGAGGATGACCAATCTTTCAAATCAGCTGAGGCATGAGGAGCCAATGAAATTCAAATACACGAAGAGCAGTATCAAGCAGACACTTGAATATAGTATTATGCTAAAGAGCTATATTTTATTTACACAGACATTCATATTCATTCGAGACCTAAGAACTCTAGTGTCTATGACCCTGATGGTTCTAATGTTTGAATGAATAGATAATACATTCGGCAAGCCATAATTTAGATTTTATAATTTTTTTTCTCTATAGTATTAATTTATTTTAGATTTTAAATTTCTTCAAAAAAGAATAGAAAAACAATATTTGATTAATTCAGGAAAAAGAGAAGAAGATAGTTATTCAGCTTAATTATATTTATCTGAAGAACTACTGCATTCAGTATAAATCAAACTGTAATAATTGATACAACTGATTATCATTCCATCAACTCAGATGACAATTTATTTAGCATTGAGTAGAAGCTTGGAATTGAAAACATAACTAGTTTTTTCCCCCACGAAATCCACTACCACGTTCGTCACCGTCTTCACCTCCAGGTCCCCCAGCACCTCCACCTCCATCCCCATTTCCTCCATGTCCGCCTCCAGGCCTTCCACCATCTCTGTCTCTGCCTCCAGGTCCTCCACCATATCCACCATCAGGTCCTCCACCAAATCCACCTCCAGGTCCTCCACCATGTCCACCACCCGGTCCTCCACCATATCCACCACCAGGTCCTCCACCATATCCACCACCAGGTCCTCCACAAAACCCGCCACCAGGTGCTCCACCAAACCAGCCACCGGGTCCTCTACCACCAAAGCCACCACCAGGTCCTCCGCCAAACCAGCCACCAGGTCCTCCGCCAAATCCACCTCCTGGTCCTCCGAATCCACTCCTAGGTCCTCCACCATACCCACCAACAGGTCCTCCACCAAAGCCGCCACCACCTGGTCCTCCACCATACCCACCACCACTAGGACCTCCACCAAACCCACCTTCTCCAGGTCCGCCTCCAGGTCCTCCACCATATCCGCCCCCAGGTCCTCCGCCATATCCGCCGCCAGGCCCTCTACTGAATCCGCCTCCACCTCCTATTACACTACCTAAACCCCCTCCTCCTCCTTCACCATGTCCCCAATGCTGGTGAGATAAGTGTTTTTCATCATTAAAAGAACCCTCTATACCAGCAAGCTCCCTTGCAGTGGCAGTGCAAACAAGAATACCAAGAAGAACAACGAGAATAAACTTATACAAACTCATGTTTTCAAGTATATATATTGCAATAAAACTAACTCTTAATGAGACTCTAAGACACCAAATAGGGTTTATATAATGAGAAGAATTCCCTGTTTAATGAAATGGGCAGTTAGCAGCTCTTAAATGACCTCATCTTTTCTCATCTGTAAAACACTTAGAAATCGTAATTACCTAATGCACCCAACTGTTTAATCTGCTTAGAAATGGAAACCCTTCATCAGTATTACCTCTCCAAAATTGGTAATCATTTTACAGAAGGAATACATTCAATTAATGAGAAACTGACAGTTCCTAGCAAATTATTCTTCTGCCAATGCAGTGTTCTTAACATGGGATAATGAGAGGAAAAGAAGATGATGCTGTAATGAGCTAATTTTAGGACATGGTACTACTTTTGCTTAATTCTTTGTGTATCTGTTTATATCATAGGATGTTTTAATTGTGAACATTTGACTAAAATTGATCGCGAGTAAGAAATTTGAGATTTTTTCTTTCTTTCTTAAGGTTAAGAAATCGCATATTGCTTTCTCTAAAATAGTATTATAATTAGTTGTCCCCAATCAAAGTATTGGAGCACTTCAGTTCAGTAAAAAAGAAGAACTTAAACTCTAATTGTAAGTGTATCAATAAATTTTACCAAGTTATACAAATTAAAATCAATTATTTCTTTGAAAAAAAACTTTTGATTCCGACAGTGCGAGTACGAGGATAAGCAGAAGGGACATTGGCAAAATAACATTAATGGGTCAAAATAATTATAATCACTCTTTTGTCGACTTTAACTTTTTAACACTACTGTTTGTGGATCGTACTAATTAAAACACGAATGTTATCCTTTTGAAACTGTTCCTCTCCTGTTTTTAATTTATATATATGTAGTTATCTTTTTCAAATACACACATAAACATTGTAGGGAAACATGTGACCACGTCTACCACCACCAAAACGCCTCCATTGCTTCCACCAACGCCACCCAAGCCACAGCCACCACCACCTGATTCCTTCTTAATTTAACAGAATTTAGACCTAAAGAAGATTGTGCTTGGCCTTTCAATTTTCTGGACTTGACAGCAAAAGAGTAATTAATAATTGTCATTGTATAACATAAAACGAGAAGAGTAATTTATGGCTCTATTGTTTTGGTTATTACTATCCATTTGATGGGCATGTTTGGTTTAGCTTATAAAAAGCCAAATTTAAAAAAGCAGCTTCTTTAGGTTTTCTTGGCAGTATGGAGAACATACTGCCGACTGCTTTATTCCAATATTTTTTAAGCTTAGCCAAAGATACTCTTAGTTATGCCTTTAGCAAGTCATTATTTATATTTAATTTTTTCTCCCTCGAATTTTGTTTAGTTTCGGATAAATTATAGAGTTACGCACGCGTTTTCTCATCCTCGAAAGAACCCTCTGAGCCAGCGAACTTCCCGGCAGTAACTGTGCATACTACAAGAACAAAAACAATAAAATTAACTGAACTCATCTTTCCAAGTATATATGAATATGACAGTAAAAACTAACTCTCCGTCGATACACTTTATGCCTCGACATTAGGGTTTATGTAATGAAGAGAATTCCCTGTTTATTGAACCGGAGTCGTGGGAACTCTTATATATATATATATACCTCCATCTTGTCATCTGTAAACCGCGCAATCAACTTAGCCATGGCATAACAAGACTTTGATGCATATATCCCACCTTCAAAATTCTCTCTGTGATAGTAAATTCAGCACAAGCAAGCATCCAAAAAAATCGAAACAGCTACACTAATAATACATTCAGCCATGTTTGAAGGTCATTATTTGAAAAAAATGGAGTTTTGAACATTAATTTTTTTGAGAATATATGATTAGAAAGTAAAAATGAAAAGTTTTGAATTTACATACAAAATTTATTGTATAAATGTGTGGTTGAAAATTAGTATAAAAATTAAATAATTTTATTTTAAAAGTTATCAAACAATGGCTCAGCCCTACGTCAACCAACCACCACCAGTCAATTCCGCTTTGGGGCGACCCTTTACCATTATTATAGGGGTATGGTTTTGAGACAGAAAGATTGAGGCAGCCTATAAGTTTTTCCTTTATAATTTACCCGGATCTGTTTTTATGCTGTTTGCTATTCAACAAGGTATTGGACAATCAGGATAAGCCTTGTCCATCAGGCTGGCCGTTTGTGTTTCGACTCTGTGAAACCATCTTGTTTTAGGGTTTACCAAATTCGATATTTGATAGAGAAAACCTTCTCTCTCTCATATGTGTCCATTTACATAAATAAAAGAATAATAATTGATAGACATGACAAACTATTCCTGATTAGGAAATGAGGAAACCTGGTGGGATCCTCTTGATTTCAAACAAATAAGTATAGAAGGAACATTATCTCTATTTTGTCATGGAAGCTTCTGCTCACGTTCGAGGAATGACGGCATAACTTTGTAGATGCTGTTTCTAAAAAAGCTCAGATTCAAAGTATGGTGGTTCAAACTCTCTTGCTGTACTACCTCACGAACTCTTGGCGATGCACATTCAAATCGGTTTTGCTGAATAAATTGATGTCTTGAAATCAATAAGCCCCAAATTCTTGACTATGGTGTATTATTACTGAGTTCCGGGGTCCTTGGCGGTGTAATCAGACAAAAATTAATGAAAACAGGTGTTCAGATTTGATGACTATGTACAAGAAGTCTAAAGGTAAAGGGATCAGAAGAAAGTCAAAATACTATTATCATGTGATCTGTAAAATTCATGAGCATTTGAATGTGGATTGTGAATCGCCCGGCAAGTTTCCTAATTACAGTGCATGCTTGGGAATATGTTTTTCAAAATTACTCATATTCACACTTTGGTGACCATCTTTGGTGCAAACCTCTACAAATACTTCTATGATGGATGGAAATGGATCCTTTCCAAAGAGAACGCTTCATCTTGTTCTCAAAATTAGAGGCTAAAAATCATTTTTTCTTTTTCTTTTTTGGGTGAAAACTGATGAGAGAATATTTATGGGTCATAAATTTGGCTTTGATATTATGTTGAACTACTTGATCTAAAAACTTAAGTTTTTAGATAGAGCCATAATTATATCATTTACTTAGCCCTTGTTTGATCCCCATTATTTCCAAAATACTTTTTTTTCTCTCTCTCTCTCCTCTTTAACCACATTTTTTCAATAAAATAATATTACATATAAATCCAAAACCTTTCCTTATTTTTTCACTACACATTTTCCATCAATCTACTAATCCAAAATGCATTTTTAGCAAAAATGGGGGCTCAAATAGGCGCTTTTGTCTGTTGGCATGATTTAATTTTTCTCATCAAAGTTTAAAACATGCACATTTCTTTTAAATGAGTGGTGGTGAGATACCACAAAAGCAATTCTGAATCGAATTATTGTATATATCTCACTCACCATACACTAGAGTACATTGTTATTTATACAATTACAAAGTAGAGAGAAATGTGAAAAGTAGAGAAAAATTGGAAAACTGAGAAAAATAAGAAAACAAATTGACCCAAATAAGGAAATAGATAGAAACAAACATGTAACAGATTTCCTGCTGAATAGGTAACTTCCAGAAATTGTTGTGTAATCAGCCATCCATCTGAGATTCAAATCTTCTAGATTTTTCCACAGTTATGGTCATTGTAAAAGCGTATAATGATTATGCTTCTCGCTGAGTTTTTTTTTGAATAACATATGTTTTCATGAATTATCACATTGACCCTTCTGACTCTGAAAAGGTATTGTCGTTTATGCATTAATTTTCAATGCTAATCCAATTATGTGAAAATGGTTGAAGCAGATGTCATAAATTAGAATTTTTTAGGTATCTTGTCTGGAAATATATATTCAGTTTTGCTAAATATTTATAATGTCATTCCACTTGTCTACGTAGAATAATTGCGGTTGACTTCCATTTGCTTCTAGGTTCCTTTTGGATTTGGATATTGCAGCGCCCAAAATTACCATCCCTACCGACTTTTGCCCAGATAGTATTCACCCTACCAAGCTTCTACTTGACTTGGGAAAGTTAGTGATCCGTACAAAGGTTAGTTTCTGAAGCTTTGGAAAGTGATTTTGCCTAATTCATTTTCAGTTGTATTCACATGCTGTATAATATGTGCAGGATGAGGCTGAATATGCTTCACCTGAAGAGATGGGTATGTACTTCCAATTTGATCTTGTTTTGAGTGATGTATCAGCTTTCCTGGTTGATGGTGACTATCACTGGAGCCAAACTTCTCTGAACAGAAGGGATTGTTCCTCCAAGTCTAGTGTTCTTAGTTTTCTGCCTGTCATTGATAAATGTGGGGTATTTCTAAAGCTTCAGCAGGTAATAATTTTTGAATTTTTGTTTCCAATTCTGTATTACTTGTATCCCCTGACATGGTATTTAGTATCAACAAGAGGGACTAGCTTAGGATATGAGGCGTCCAATTTGACTTTTCAGATTCGATCACAAGTTGCCCCCTTTCCCTCAACAAGGCTGGCGTTGAGGCTACCCTCTGTGGGTATTCATTTTTCTCCTGCTCGTTATCATCGGTTAATGCAAGTAGCAAAGATTTTTCAAGGCCAGGAGGGCTATCAGGCTGACCTTGTGTGTCCTTGGGATCAAGCTGATTTCGAAGGGTGGTTGTATCATCTTACATGGAAGGTCACTTATTTCTACTCTATATTATCTTGAAAATTTTGGTAATAATTTAATATGATTCCAGAGCCAATTTTTCTTTCATCTTTTGTTGTGTAGGGCGTCGGAGGTAGAGAAGCTGTATGGCAAAGAAGATATTTCTGCATAGTTGGACCTTTTCTGTACCTGCTAGAAAACCCTGGTTCTAGATATTATAAGCATCGTTTCAGGTTTGGACATTACCATTTGCAATTGTTTATATTTGATTTGCATACTTATCTAGAGAAAAAATTGGGAAATCATTTAGCATTCTTTAACAATAGCAAGTTTTGATTCATCTTTCTTGAACATCCCATCCGGAACATGCGCTTACACACTCGTACTCGAGGATGAAGAGCAAGAAGACATAAAAGCACCTGGAGATAGGAGAAGGAAGACGCCAATTGAGAGAAAGAGAAGGTGTATGAGTAGTGTGTGGGGGTGAGAAAAGATAAAAATGGAAAAACCTTAGCTGAAGTGCACGTGTAATTCTAGTGCTTATGTGTAGTCTTTTCTTACTCACACATAAGATATTACAATAATTGAAGCTTTCTTTTTACGGTGTTTGGAGATGCAGAGATGAAACGTGAAAGGAGGATAGAGCGAACTCATTTTGGAGACTATATAAGAGAGGGAAGTTGAATGTGGTAGAGAAAGCTTATGTGTATAGGCATGAGGCAATCAGTTCTATTGTAGTGTTCTTGAACTAGTATGGGCCAAATATATTTTGATTATTACATTGGAAGTTGCATATTTTGGCTCCTGCCCCAGTCACTGTCATTTCACCTCTATCCTTGAAGTGCCGGAGTTATTATATCACATGATGTAGGACAATACTATTGTAAATAGGATAAAAATTAGATTATAATAAGATGTCTAGTTGTAATATGTTTTATCTTTTTATTCTAATATTTTGTTTAGAAGAAGATTTCTTTTCTCCATTGATTAGAATAAGATTTCTAATTTCTTTTAGATTATGATTTTATATTAGTTTCCTTTTATTAATAGGATTAGGGAATAATTTTGTCAATAAATACAAATGCGTTATACACTTTTTTGATAACATCAATTATTATTCAATAACATACAAGCAAGTTATTTCAATATCGTTCTTAGTTTATTACATAACTCTTATTACATGAATTTCACAAACGCTTCCACACCATCACGCTCCGAGATATTTAAGCTACTAGGAATCACTTCCTATTCGTTCATTTTATTTTTCATTTATGCTAATATCAGTAAGTACAAATTTTACATTGTTAAAATAGTCCTGCTATTTTGCTTGTTCCAGCCTACGAGGGAAACAGCTATACCAAGTTCCTGCTGGCACTATTGGTAACGTGGAACATGTATTGGCTATTTGTGCTGAACGCTCCAATATTAAGGTAGTCTTGGAAGCGTCGCCTGAAATTACCTTGATTCTAGTAGTTGTTTGAAGTTCTTATATCTGGGTATTATATATTCTTTTGTTTTGATATGAGTATCCTCCTACGTAGGTTGTGGAAGATGCAAATGCTCTCATTTTACGTTGCGACTCTGAAAATGAAAGGAGGATTTGGCAAAGATACCTTCAGGGAGCCATTTATCGTGCATCAGTATGTCGATATATTGTTAACTTTTTGCCAACTCCGAAATGGCTCCAATATATAGTATCTCCACTTAAAAGGCTGTGGTATCTAGGTGTCCATGCCAAAACTTCCAAAAATCATATTGAATAGTTATTTTATTCTCTCTCTGTTAGTGATAAAATTTCATAACTGACGTTCGATGATGAACCATTTGCCTTTTGGAGTGAAGTTTAAAACATTTCATAACTTGCTTTCAATGGTGAACCGTTTTCCTTTTGGAGTGTAAGTGTGAAACGTTCAATGATTCTTTCAGCAGAAGGATCATATGTGGAACTTTTATATATTCGAACATGGAGGATAAACTGGGTGCAGAAATTTTTATAATCCACTCGTTCAAATATCTTTGTATTTGTTCTTCAGCTTCTTGCCTCTAAAGCTGACAAAGTTGATTCAGATTTCCACGTTTGATATGTTCATGCTTTATCTTGGTTTTCTGGTTCCCTTTTTTTTTTTTTTTGTGTTGAATTATCTTTTGCCACCAAAAGACACTCATCAATGAGATTCCTATGGCTGCAAAATTTTATTTTCTTGGAACTTTTGATGGACGTAAAGTAGGATCAATGAACAGCAAAAAAAATTTCATTTAGCTGGCCCCCAGTTTACCAGGAATAAATTTAACTCCTTGTTGCTATTAATATACGAGTATTCTTTAAATAGTCAAAGGTGAGATAGTAATGCACTCAAGTTAAACTGATAACTGTAAGTTAACATTACAGGCTTTTAATCCATAAATTACAACCAGAAACAGTTAGTGTGATACAAAGTGACAAATTATATGATTGTCATTTGCTGATAATATAATTGAGAAATTTCACAGAACACTCCAGGGTTTTGCTCTTAGCATCTGTGGATGATTGAACGAACTGTTTGGCTCACATTGTATTGCACATAGGACTATTCAGTGTTCTTTTGAAGGTTGATGACTGCTTCTTTGGAAATTTGACCTGTATGGAAAAACTTATGTGCTGATATGATGTTATCCAGTGCGTTGCCGAAAAATTTATTTTCACCAAAAAACGTTAATTGTGGACTTATATTGTTTTTTGATAACTTGCTGATGACAATTGTTTCGTATTGTGCAGGCGTCTACTCCCATCATTGGTCTAACTGAAACCTCATCAGATTCAGATGATTCTGTAATTGACAACCATGATTTAATGGACTCGTCAAAGACTGAGACTTTATTTTTGACAGGGGTACTTGATGAGCTAAAGATACGTTTCAATTATAGTAGCCAGGTAAGCTTGGTTAGTTTTCTCTGAAGCTACGGTTGTTTGGAAATACTACCAAAATGTTGAATATGAATTCTCCGTGCATATATTTATCCAGAATGATCAGAACTTTATGAAGCTGCTTCTTGTGGAGGAGAAGCGCTTATTTGAATTTCGAGCAATTGGTGGGCGGGTAAGTTTGATATTGAAGTCTGTTATTTCTATCTCGGGCATTGATATCCAATTGTCGTAGGATTCAGGTTTACTCTTTATGCAGGTTGAACTCTCGATTAGGTCAAACGATATGTTCATTGGTACAGTTCTTAAAGCCTTGGAGGTGGAAGATTTAGTTTGCTGCAAGGGGACGTCTCAAGTCTGTTTCCTAGCGAGATCATTCATCAAGAATGCAGACACGTCTTCCCTTTTGGGTGACACAGAGATTCCAACACACACTAGTAATGACTCAAATCAGTGTGAAGGAGATGATGAGTTTTATGAGGCACTGGAGAATCTTAATGATTCAGTGGATAGTCCCATGTCACCAGCTGATGCAGTGGAGCATGGGAGTTCTCAAATCATTTCGCAATTAGGTAGCTCAGCCTTTAAAGCCCCAAGTTTTACTCGCATTGCTGGTCTACTGCCTTCTGATGTTATTCACGCTGAAGCTGGTGGGATGGAAGTTACTGATACCCTAGACAGTTTTGTTAAAGCGCAGATTGTCATCTTTGACCAGAATTCGCCACTTTACGCTAATGTTGATAATCAGGTAAGCTGTTTCTCTAGTTAGGTTCTTGTGCTTTGTCATTCGATATTTCCTCACATGCACTATTTTCTAGTTGTTAGTACCTCCCAATAAAAAATACATTTTTTTTAAAATATAAAGTTGCATAATCTTTTGTTTTTATGCATCCTTAAGTATAATTAGGTCTTATTTGGTACATCATACAATCATAGGATGTCATAAATGAGAACAAGAGTCATGCTTTTAATCCTTCAAGATTGTTTTTGATGTCGAAATGGTTTTTCTTTACAAATTTTTGTTGCGCCCAAAAATTTATTTTGGTAAATTCTCGGAGTCGAGAGAGATTTGAGATTCTATAAATAACTCAGTGAGTGCTTTCTAAGGCTGAAAGAAGAAAATGAAATACGAACAACCG
>CAIGRN010098413.1:0-12378 GCA_903798345.1 Fraxinus anomala
GCATCTCAGTCTCAGTCGGATTCTACAAGCACCACCCAGAATCAGACCTCAAGATTCTCTTATAACATAATGCATAGACAATAATCCCACTCCAACACACAGCTACTTCCAACTATGCCGCTAACAAGGCCACTATGCCTGTAGGTGTTCCTCACTAATAGATCCACTTAGTAGCGGCCAACCACCTCCTCTCAATCTCAGCAATATTAGCTTTTCCTCCATCCTGTCATTGCCTCTATTATTCAAAACTAACCAAGATTCAAAATAGATCAAAGAATATCTGATTATTATAATATCCACCGAAGAACCCTCATAAACCCAGGCAAGTTGCAGTCACTCCTATGAACTAGAAGAACTCCACCCCAACAAATCAGACTCACTCTCTTAAAGAATAAATCACTCAGACTCCTGATCTTACTAAGAAAACTTCCAGTGACTCATGGATCGCCTCAAAGTCAATTGGCCAACCACAAAATGCTCATAAACCATCACCAAGAATCTTAAAAAAGTTAAGAGCAAGGTCGATGACCTCGTCGTAATGGATATAACAATATACTATGAAGACCTTACATTTAAGATTCTTGATGGGCTACTTATAGAGTTCTATAGCATCTCTGTTGTTGTTCTAGCTCGAGAAACTTCTATATCATTTGACAAACTGAATGAGAAGTTGATTAGCTTCAAAGTGCATTTCTAGTCCTCTAATGTTACTACTTAATTTGGTTCATTATTTTCCTTTTACTCTCATAAATATGGTGCATCTCAGTCTCAGTCGGATTCTAAAAGCACCACCCAGAATCAGACCTCAAGCTTCTCTTATAACATAATGCATAGACAATAATCCCACTCCAACACACAACTACTTCCAACTATGCCGCTAACAAGGCCACTATGCCTGTAGGTGTTCCTTACTAATAGATCCACTTAGTAGCGGCCAACCACCTCCGCTCAATCTCAGCAATATTAGCTTTTCCTCCATCCAGTCATTGCCTCTATTATTCAAAACTAACCAAGATTCAAAATAGATCAAAGAATATCTGATTATTATAATATCCACCTAAGAACCCTCATAAACCCAGGCAAGTTGCAATCACTCCTATGAACTAGAAGAACTCCACCCCAACAAATCAGACTCACTCTCTTAAAGAATAAATCACTCAGACTCCTGATCTTACTAAGAAAACTCACAAATTCATCCAACTTGATGTTGAAGATAAAGAGAAATAAACATAGAATGCACAGAGAACTCTCTAGAAGATGGACTCTCACAAAGAAGAGAAAGGACAAACGAATTAGGGTTTCAGCCAACCAATCCCTATTTATACTCTCAAACCCCACCATAGATCAAAGGAAAGATCAACGATCTAGAGTAACTTGCAACTTATCTTACATCAAGGTAACTAAAGTCGCAAAATAGAAATGCGAGGTAAACCCTGACTTTACTTTAAGCTGGATTTTACCGTGCCTCTTCATATGATGTTATTGGGCAATAGATTTTTGGTTTGGGCTAAGCCCATTTCGTCATTACCTTAAAGATTGGACTGCAACTAGCATTACATCCCAACAAATATCTACCTTGATGTCAGTGGTTATACAAGTAGCTCAATTCTGAATTCAGTTAACTAACCAGACAGTAACAACTTCAATGTATCTCTAGAACTGAACCAAGTAAAGTACGTGCACCAATTTAAAACTAATCACTATCAATACTCAATATTTGCAAACAAGATTTAAATTTGTTTAGATATATTACCTTTGTCCCTATATTAGATGTGTTATATTGTGTTAAAAAATTTCTTAAGAAGTAAAGCTTTTGTTGAAACAATATCTCTTATAAATGCAATTTAGCATCAATATGTTTGGTCTTTTATGGAAAATTGGATTTTTACACAGATGTATAGCATTTTGACTATCTGAATATACAACTACAAGATTGCTAAGTTCATTTATTTAGACGATAACCCTTTTAACCATAAAGCTTCTATTATATCTTCAGTAGCAGTAACACATTCAGTCTCAGTGGTTGATAAAGCAACAATAGGTTGAAGCGGGGATTTCTAACTCGCACATATTTCACACAAAGTAAACATATAAGTATTAGTAGATTTCCTATTGTCCCTATTACTAGGAAAATCAGAATTTACAAATCTTTTTAGTACTACACCTTCACCGTAGGCACTAAAACATAATCCTAAATGTGACCCCTTCAAATATCTCAAGAGTCATTTTAGAGCAGTTTAATGTTCAGGCCCTGTATTAGCCATAAACCACTGGGGATACTAATAACATGAGCTACATCAGGCCTAATGCAAACTATTGTATACATCACATACGCACAACATTTGCATAAGGCACTTTTTTCATATACATAATGTCATATTCATCTATAGGACAATAATCTCTAATTTGAAATGACTTGCAAGAGGTAATGAAACAAATTTAGAGTTAAGTATAGAAAATTTTGACAAAACTTTTTTCCACACAGGCAGTTTGTTTCAAGATTAACGTCATATTAGATCTTCTCCTAATAATGTCCATTCCAACGATTCTTTTTGCATCATCTAAATCTTTCATTTCAAATTCAGAACTTAAAGATCTTTTTATTTCATTTATATCATAAATGTTATGGCCAATTAACAACATATCATCCACATACAAAAGCAAGAAACTAGTTATATTATTTTCATCATTTATTTTAAATATAAACAATGATCAAATTCACTTCTAAAAAATCCAATAGTTGTAACAAAAGTATCAAATCTTTTGTACCACTATGTCGGAGATTATTTTGAGCCATACAATGATCTTTTCAATAAACACATGATTAGGTTTAGATTTTTTAATAAACCCCTTTGGCTGTTTCATAACCATGTAAAAAGATAGTCTTATCATCCATTTGCTCAAGTTCAAGGATATAATGAGCAACAAGAGCAAGTATAACCATTATTCTAATATATATAACAACAAACAAAAATATCTTATTATAATCAATCTCATCCTTTTGGTTAAAGCTCTTACCAACAAGTCTAGCCTTAAATCTAAGAGGCACCTTCTCAGTATTAACCTTTTTAACACTATAAATCAACTTGCAATCCACAAGGGACTTACTTGCAAGCTTTAAAACTAATAGCTAGGTCTTATTCTTTACTAAGGAGTGCATCTCATATCTCATGACAGCTTGCCAATTCTCTTACTGTTGACTAATCATAGCTTCCTCATAAAACTTAGGTTCTTTAAAGACTAGATCTTTGTAGAAAAGAACAACAAGTGAAATGTAGTCTCTATATCTCGAAGGCTCATTTATCTCTTCTAGCTCTATCTCTAGTGAGTTGATAATCATCTAAAGCCTCATGCTGATCTTCTTCCTACCTTTGAACGTTAATATAGTTCTCAATAAGAGGATCATAAACATTTTCCTCTTTTTCATACACTTGCTTTTCATTAACAAAATCGGTGCAGATCCAAACTCCACATGTAGCTTGGTCTCAATATTTCCTTTAGATTTAGAAGCCCTATTTGAGTCATTACTTCTAAAACAAGGCATGTCAACTTCATTAAAGATGACATCTCTACTGGTAACAATTTTGAAACCCTTCGAATCTTTGACCCACGGTTTGTACCCTTTCAGGGTAACCCAAAAATACACATTTTTTAGCCCTATGCTCTAATTTGCCAACACTTTGATAAGAATAGGCTACACACCCAAAACTCTTCAAATGGGAATAATTTGGCATTTTGCCAGGGCATAACTCCTGAGGTGTTTTGTTATCAAAAGTACTAAAAATAATCCTATTGACTAAATATGAGGCTGTTATTACAAATTCTCCCTATAAGACTTTTGGAAAACATGAACTAACCATCATGAATCTAACCTTATTTAACAGTGTTTTATTCATCTTCTCAACAACTCCATTTTGTTAAGGGGTATAATGTAAACTTCAGTGTCTCTTAATCCCATTTTCTTTGCAAAATTGATCAAACTCAGTATTGCAAAATTCTAAGTCAATGTCATTTCTGATGACTTTAATTTTCTTACTAGTCTGGTTTTCCATAAACACCTTCTATGTTTTAAAATTTTCAAATGTTTTAGATTTTTGTCTCAAAAAGAAAATCCAAATCATTCTAGAATATTCATCATTGAAGGAAAAGAAATATATATTTTCCCATTGAGTGATATTTGATGAGGGGCCCCAAAGATCTGAATGGATATAATTAAGGACAGAGGTAGACTTGTGCTTCCCAGTCTATGCTATTTTCCCAAAGTATAATTTTCACAAAATGAGACCTTTGATATATTGTCTTTTCCAAACACGCTCTTCTTATGAAGAATCTATAGACCATTATTACTAACATGAGACAATCTCTTGTGCCATTTTAAAGTGGCATCAATTTCAGCACTTGAGGCTTCAGTAGTGTGCTTAAGCACCGCATCAACTTTTCCATTTCTTATAACACCTTTGAAAATGACAAGTGGTCACTTTATCACTTTTAATAAACCATTTTCCAATTTTACCTTGTAATCTTATGTTATCTAAGTCTCCCATTGAAATCATATTCCTGTTTAACTCAAGAACATGCCTTTTCAAGGGTATAGATATAACCATCATCAAATTTCAATGTCACACTACCAATGCCCTCAATCCTGTAGGCTATGTTATTTTCTATAGCCACATCTCTCCCATTAATCCTCTTAAAATCCTCTGACCAATGTCTCCTAAAGGTCATATGAAAAGTACCGCCAGAGTCCAGAATCCACCCTTGGACCTGATCAATACTATTTGCAACATTTATAGAATTAACAACATATACATCTACAGAGGTTGGTTCTAGATGTTCAATTATATTCCCTTCATCAACTCCATTTTTCCTTCTATTCATTCTTCTTTTTGCATCAATTTTTTATGAAATGGCATGTCTTACCACACCCATACACTTCTTATTTCTTGGTTTAGATTTAGACCTGCTACTTCCCTTGAATTTCCTCTTATTATTATTTCTCCGATTACTCTGGTTATCCTGGTTACCAAAGTGCATTTGTTGAGGCCTGCCCCTAACAAATAGGTTTTCAAGGCCATTATCATGTATTTCAGCTTTAAGTTTCAATTCTTTACTTCTTACGGAATTAATGACAATGTTAGGAGTAAGGGTGTCCCTGCCATATTTTATGGCCGTTTTGACATCCTTATAGGTTTCAGGAATGGTATTGAAAAGCACAACTGCCTTGTATTACTCAGAAAATTTATCATTAGTATTGGTGATATCTTAAAATAACTTACTAAAAGTATCAAGATTATCGTTTAATTCCTTAGAGAGATCTATCTTAAAACTGAAAATCCTTTCTAACAAAAATAGTTAGTTAGTTAAAGATTTAATTAGGTACAGTTACTCTACCTTATCCTACATAGCCTTCTCAGCGTCTAATTTCCCTACTTTCCTTAAAAATTGATCACACAAATGCAAGATAATGGAAGTATAGGCAAATTCATCAGCTTCATTTATCTGGTCGGTTGTCATAGTATCAGGAAATTCTTGTGTTATTGCTTTGGAAACCTTTTGTTGAACTAAAACACCTATTGCCAAATAGGAAAATCCACTTTTCTATTAAAATTTTCAAGTTCAAAAGTAGTAGTTGTCATTTTTAATATATCAAAGAATAACACAAAGTATTTCTTTAAAATAGGACAACAGATTACTTTGAAACAAGACTTTTTTAATCTTCACAAAAAAAATTTGGTCTCAAGTTGAAGTGTATTAAAAAAAAGGTTATAGCAAAAAATGTATTACACATATTTTAAACACACTAAGACACAAAGGTTAAGCATTAAAAATTGCATTGTACAAATACCAACAGAGTAGAATACTTTCAAGTACAGGAAGAATGCTAATATATCAAGGTAACCCAATACCAACAGCATGCACCCAAGATATTCAAATTTACCATGATTCTATGAGAATCAGGTTATCGGGTCAACGCTCAATTTGAGATACAAGGATAAGTACAAGGTATAGAGAATCAACCAATAGTATAATGATCAAGAATAGAAAGCAATTATTAAAATAGTATATAATAATAGTAGTAGTAATAATAATAATAATAATAATAATAATAATAATAATAACAAGAATATAAAATCTCAGACGTATGGTTTAGGGTTTAAGAATTGCAAACCAGATTGGTGGTCTGAAGATTTGACCACCAAGAAACCAAATTTGATACAACATGTTCAGAAAATAGTCAATAGATGTTTTGGTTTACCAAAAGATAACCAAGAATTGTATATTTGACCACAAAAACCCAAAACTAGGGTTTTTCTTTCAGATTGAATAGAGAGAACACAATCTCTACTCTAGTAACAGTTTTAGATACTGCAAACATTAGATCACATAAAATCAAAATCTAGGGTTTCAATAGATTTGAATTAAACAAAGAGAGCACTAAAAATTAATTTTCCAGGGTTCTAACTTCGATCAAAGGCCCAAGAATAGCCTTAGAAGGCTCTAATACACTATTATACAAAACTAATCAAGATCCAAAATAGATTGAAGAATATTTGATTATTATAAACTCATAAACAAACCACTTGACACCAAAGTTTCAATCAACCATAGGCTCGGATTATTGTACACCCGTACGTATCAAACATAGAGGCCTCAGATCCATCTAAGAACCTTCACAAACCTAAGCAAGTTGTAGTAGCTTCTATGAGCCAAAAGAACTCAACCCTGCCAAATCAGATTCACACTCCCATAGAAGAAATCACTCAGACTCCTAATCACACTAAGAAAACTCACAGATTCATTCAACTAGATTTTGAAGAGGAAGGGAGACGAACATAAAATGCACATGAACTCTCAAGAAGATGAACCCCCACAAAGAAGAGAAATACCAAAATGAATTGGGGTTTCAGCCAACCAATCTGTATTTATACTCCCAGACACCATCATAGATCAAAGGAAAGATCAACGGTCAAGAGTAACTTGCAACTTATCTCACATCGAAATGCGAGATAAATCTGGACTGCTGTTGGGCTAGATTCCACTGGGCCTCTTGATAGGACATAATTAAACAATAGATTTCTAGTTTAGGCCAAGCCCATTTCATCACTACCTTAAGGATTGGACTGGATTTGGCATCACAGCCCAACAACTTTATTATTTTTAGCCTTCTCCCAGAATTCTTTGAGTGCTAACTACGTTACTGTTTCTTACTCTTCTCCAAGTTGACTTCTGGACTCTAGTGCATCCCATCACGTAAGTGATGACCTTTAGAGCCTCTCACTGCACACCCGCTATTCTAGATGATCTCATGATTGGCGTTGGTACCACTGTGCCAATTATTCACTCTAATTCTGTATATCTCCCTACCATCTACTATATTTAATTTATTTGAAGTCCTAGGTGTTCCACATTTCCAAAAAGTCTTTTATCTATTTCCAAATTTTGCACTAATAGTCTAGGGATAGCAAAAACACCCGTTCAACCCGATAACCGTGGGGCCCCACCCTGAATGGGGCGGGAATTACCGGCCTAACCGAGGTAAACGGGACTGGAATGGGGCGATGGTCATTACTTCGAAGCGGGTACGGGAAACATAGTCTCCGTCCCACTACTCGCCCCATTTAAAGTTAAGTTCAAATTTAAGATTTTTATCCAAAAATAATAATAAATTTATCATCATTTTTAAGAGAACATAAGTTGTTTTTAATAAATTAGTAAAAAAGTAATAATATTTACTAACTAGAGACATAAAAATATAAAAGGAAAAAAATAAAATGAATAAAAATAAAAAATAAATGGGGCGATAAATAGGGCAAGGATCCCGCCCCGCCCCGCCCCGACCCGACCCGACCCGACCTGAACCTGCCCCGTCTCGTCTTAACCGAGTATGGAGATGAGACAAGGTAACAAAAATACTCGACGGGACGGGAGTGGGAATGACCGACCCGTCTCATACCCATCCCGTTGTCATCTCTATAATAGTCATATTTAGGTTGAATTCTTTTCAATCGATCTTGGTGAATGATGTAAGCACTAGGGCATGTCTTCTATGTGGTCCACTTAAAAATGACATTTTTGAATGACCCAAATCCTAGTCCAATCCTTATCCAGTAATTGCCTTCTCCAATGTTAAGACCTCTTCCATTGATTGGCACAACTATTTATGCCATCCTTCTATTGCTATACTTATTCATTTAATTTTGAAAATTTACCCTAATCCCTACCTTTTAATTTTAAATTTCAAAAATAAGGCAGCCATATTGAGCTCCAATATCAGGTGAAGCGCTATAGTTGCTCCATCATCATTGTATGTATTTCGTTAGAGTCGGCGTCGAAGCAAAAAGTCGCCATCATGGAGCTGTCGACGGGATGGGTCAATGATGTCTCTACTCATAAAGATGAATTGATCGTCTCTATGTTGGCCCAATACGACATTGTCGGTACCCCGGTGTTGTCGTTGATGTCACCATATTAACTGTAGATCTAAGGTTCCTTGCACTATTAATTATCACCACATTAACAACAGATCTGAGGTTTCTTGTACTATGGTTTTTTTATTTATCTTTTAAGGCGAATGTGGGTTGTGGATTTGAGATGGCGGTGACGATTTGGATAGTGTAGATGGAGGTGGAGTGGGGTAGGGTGGGCTGAGGCGAAGAATGATTGCAATAAGTTAATTGAGTAACTTGTGGCGAATAAATAATTTGTAACCTATTAAATGTGTTATTTGTTACTAAGATAAGTAATTGTGATCCACAAATTGTGTTGTTGTTATTATGACCTTATATGATTGTGAATAATATGTGACTGTGAACATAAATTATGTGTTATTGCGACTATGACCTACTTAATTAAATTATAGGTTACAATATTTTATTATGTATGACAAAATGTGACCACCTTCTTTTTCAAAATTTTTCACAAGTACATATGTTTGAAAATGTATTTTCAAACCTTTGTAGTTATGTGTTTTTCCAATTTAATTTCCTATAGTGTGAGTTCTTGTTATTTCCAATCATTGTAATGCATAAAAATGCACGAAGTCTCTAAAGCCATCTTTTTCCATTTCAACTTTTAATATCGCTTGACCTCTCGATGTGATTTACTTCGATGTATTGTGTTTGCCAACTAATTTTTTTATGAGAAAAAATTTAGGAAATTTGTAGTGGAGGTCTCAAAGCTTTCAAAATATTGAAGATTATACTGAAACCTTGGAATAATAGTAGATAGCCCCCAAACCTTTCAAAATTGTGCGGCAAAAGGTTCGCTTGACTTTTTCATTGAAAATCCATTAGTTGACAAAACATAATTGTTTGACTATAATTTGATCAATTTTAAAAAGGGCAAACTAATATTTTATTCTTAAGTTAATAGAAAGGGTAATTTGCATTGGAGGTCCCAAACATTTTAAAATTATGCAATACGATCCAAACTTCTAATAAATGAATGCCGAAAGGACGTCTAATGGTTATCATCCAAAAATCTATCACTTGATCGAAAATATTCATCTTTCGTGATCTATCACAACCCCACCACCAATTCCTATCCCACCTACCTATCCACCCCATCCATTGGTAGGAGGAAGAGCCTCTGTCATTGTCGCTATTGTTAATTTTGAAGAAAATTTAACTATCTATATTTATTTTTTCCCAATTCTTTAAAGGTTCTTGTTAGGAGGAAATAAAGTTGATGTGACGGGAAAATGCTTTCATTGGAAGTGGAGGAAATGAGGCTAAAGTGGTGGCTATTGTGAGGCTCACCAGCCAAGGTAGAGAAGGTTTGTTCCATGGGTAAGTTAGGGGTTACGGGTTGAGGTTAGGTAGAGAGAGAGATAATGTTTTTTAGTCAACTCACTGATTTTTGGATTGAAACCAGTAAATGTCCTTCCGACACATATTTATTAGATATTTGAGATTGTGCTATAAATTTTTGAAAGGTTTGGGAACTTCAATGAAAATTTTTCTTTTTTAGTTTATTAAAGGTTAAAACACCATTTTATCCTTTAAAATTGGTAAAATTATGGTCAAATGCTGAATTTTGGTCAACGACGAATTTTTGGATGGAAATCATCTCGAGTTCCTTTTGCCACATAATTTTGAAAGGTTTGAGAGCTATCTGCTACGATTTAAAGGTTTGGAACATTCATTATGAATTTTCCTAAATTTTATATAGTCTTTATTGATCATTATTCTAAGAGTACTTGTGGCTTTATACAATAACACGCAGATCCAATGTACATGAAGTTTTTATTGAATTTAAACATATTGTAGAGAATTTTTTCAATCAATCGATCATTACACTCAACACTAACAATGGCATAGAATATACTTCCCCTAGCACGATTTCCCTCCACCAACCCCCATCATCGTCATATAGTTGTGATTGGACTCCACTTCTAAGTAATGCCTCAATGTCATCTAGTTTTGGAACTATGCCTTTACTATTGGGGCATATCTTATTAATCGTATGCCAGTTTCTAGTCCTGCTATGCAATTGCCATTTGAAAATTTATATTTAACAAACGTCCCAATTATTCTAATCTTAGGATTTTTAGGAACCTCTGTTATACTTGGCTCTGGCCTAATCTCTATAAAATTGACATCTCATTCTTGTCTATGCATCTTCATCGGCTACTCACCTACACAAAGTGTTTACTTTTACCTTTGACCAGTGCACCTTTAAGGTTTTTGTCTCACGCCATATGTATTTTGATATCCATCATATTCACTATGGGCGTATTTGGTCGATTGACACATTTGAGGGAATCAATGTTTGAGGAATCGCTTTTCTTTGCAATCAATAAATATACATCATATTCGGCCCCTTCTATCTTAGAGTGACTGCCTCATATAGACTCCCTTCCAATCGTTCCTATGCCCACATCTCAGGCCACTTCGGTTATGTCCTCTCTCACACACCGTCAGCAACCGATCATAACACGTTACAGGACATCACATCACTTAAAAATACTAATATAACCTAACTTCAAACTGCAGCCCTACTACGTGCCACGATAGTCAGCTTCCATTGAGAGCGACCCCTCTGCTCCCCCTGCTCTAAATAAATACACAATACTCACTCGTGCCAAAGCTAATATTCATAAATCTATAAAACCTAATTTGAGCTCACTCTTGTTTCTCAGCCAAACACTTAATTTATTTGCTTTTTTCTTTCTCTAGAAAAAATCATCTATCACCAAGATATGTTAGCTGAGTTTGATGCCTTAGTTTGTAATGACATATAGTCACTTGTCACTCTTACTTCGTCTCAAAACATGGTAGGTTGCAACTGATTATTCTGAACAAAACTAATATTTTAAGGTACCGTTGACATGTACAAAGCTCGAATCATTGCATAAAGTTTTTATCAGCGTTCCAGTGTTGACTATAACGAGATCTTCAGTCCATTTACTAAATCCACTAACATTCGCCTAGTCTTTGGTCATGTCCTTGTTCGAAATTGGCTTATTTATTAACACAGTGTCAACAATGTCTTCTTTCAAATCACTTGACTAATGATGTATGTACGATTAAATCTCTCGGATTCACTCATTAGTCTCATTTAACTTCGTTATCTACACAAGGCCATCTATAATCTCAAGTAGGCTCATCGAGCGTGGTACCATGAACTCTGTGACTTCATTTATCAAATGATACTCGTAAATTCCAACGCTAAAACTTAAATATTTATTTATAATCCAGATTATTATACTCTTTATACTCTTGTCTACATTGATGACGTTTATTAGTGTAAATACCATCATCAATGAGTTTATTTCCTTACTTGGTTTTTGCTTTTCCCTAAATAATATTGGTACTCTTTTTTACTTTATAAGCAAGGTAGTCATCAATTCTTTCAACGACCTATTCATTTCTCAGTAACATTATATTCATGATTTTGACATCGAACAAATATGTATGACTCCCAATATGTTCAAACACTTACGTCCCCATCTACCTCTTTGAGGTTAATAGGACGTCTTTTTCGAATACTACTGAATTTCTATAGGTTGTTAATAGTTTTTAATATTGATTTCTGACTTAGTCTAACATCTTATTCACTGTCAACAAATTATCTCAATTTATTTGTCGTCAAAAAACATATCGCTAGGCCTTAGTTAGATGCCTACTGCAATATCTTTGTGTCACTTTTAATCATAACACTTATCTTTCTCATTATTTTCCTATAACTCTCCATGCATTTACTGCCTCACACTAAACTGGTAATGAAAATGATCATTCCTCTACTACAGAACGTGTAGTACTCCTTGGTCATAATTCCATTGCCTAGAGCTCTCTCAAGCAACACTTAATTGTTTGCTACTCTAGTGAAACCGAATATCTAAATGCTACCAACAATGCCTCTAATGTCCTATGGATA
>CAIGRN010098445.1:0-32540 GCA_903798345.1 Fraxinus anomala
ATGTACAAAAGAATATGAGAATAAAAGAATGTCTTAGATAGAACATTTGTGTAGACCCTTAGAATTTTGACTTCACAAGAGTGAAGTAATCAGATAGAATCAGTTTTCAGAATCATCAGTGAACAAAATTTAAGTCTTGAAGCTATTGCAAAAATAGAAATTTCCTATGACCCTTACAAAAGAGATAGTTTTGTATTTAATGCAAGCGACGGAAAATGTATTAGGAAAAAGGAAACCTTTTTAAAATGCCATCTTATGGTGCATGGGATGTTTATGGTTATATCACTAGATTCAGAATAGATAAATTGTTTTAAATATGTCTAGTTCTAATTCAAATGCCATAATTTCATATTAGGGATGATTAATATGTTCATTTTATCCACCATAGACTTCGTAATAAATAATGCCCACTACCCTTTGCACTAACTTTATACAGAAAAATATTCAACAGGCAAATAATCCTTTTATTAATTACATTACACGAGGTAGTACTTTAATTTCTGGAACATGTTGCAATGACAATCAGCATGTTCATGAATGCAATGCACTTTGAAATCAAATTGAAGCACTTGGGAAAATACAAAGCTGAGATATATAGGCACCTTGATCCAACATATATCAAATATGGCATTATCGTGAGCAAACCTCTCCGACGCCTTGGCTTTTCTGCAAATATATTTGCAACAATATTAGCACCTTGAACAGTTGAACACCATATTAATGATCTTTGAATGTGGAAAATATAATTCACCTGCATTTTCTTCATAATGTGAGGAATCTGGAACCTTCTGCCTTGTACTGTACAGTCCAATATAACCCCCTTCATCGGTGAGGGCAAGAATGTGAGGATTTTTAATTTTCAGCAATTCGCAAGAAAAATGACAATCCAACATATCTTTTGGCTGAAGCTCAACTTGATGCAATTCAATATTTTGACAAAGTTTAATTGACGAACTGAATGTACATTACCACTTTTCCATTTAAAAACGTATCAGTAAAACTTCCGAAAAAGGGTATTTTCCATCCAGTTTCGACAAAGTCCAAAGCATCAACTACGTCTAAACTTCAACATCTACGCTTAATCGCTATAAAATAAACACTGATATTGACCTTGCAGAAAGAGAGAGCCAATGGAGGTGATGGATCGCCACCGTGCTATACAGCCACAACCCAAATGGAGCCAAATCCTGCGAATCGTTGCCCGTGTAATTGGGTCGTTTTCTTACTGAGTAAAACATGGGCACTGTTACATACACACCAAAAAAATAACGATTTCGTGTTCTTCCGGACACTGATAAAGCTAAGCAGTACCTGGGAATCCATTGAGTTCTCTCGATTGGATATCTTGGAAGAAGGATTGCCGATTGAAAGTCTCCACTGTGTTGTTCTTGGTGAGAGAGAGGAAGGAGTTGACGAAATTGAGGGTTTTGAATTGGGTGATTTTAGTAAAGCGTTTAATTTGGCGGGAAGTTTTGAAAATTTTGGTTTTATATTTTATTTTAAAATTTTGCTACATCATCAAAATTTAAGTAATAGGGCTCAAGTTTAGTACACATTCTTTTAAAATATATTCTTTCAAAATTTATTTTTTATTATATATTCTTCAATAAAATAATATTTTTCATCACATCAATAATTTTTTCTTACTTTTTAACCACATATTTCTCTTTGTATCACTATTTAAAATACATTCTTTTCTCAATAATATTCATCAAACACATTTTAGATTATATAATGTCACATAACACTTTACAATTTGTTAATTTAAAATAAAATCAACTTTAATTAAAATATAATAAATTAAATTAAATGAATTTTACAATGAAATACATAATAAATTTAGCTCATGTTTGATCCACATTCTTTCAAAACTCATTTTCAACTACACATTTTTCAATAAAATAATACTTTTCATTACATCCAAAAAATTTCCTTATTTTTTGATCACATATTTTTCATCACTTCGCTATTTAAAATACATTCCTCTATCAATAATTTACATTAATCACCCCTTAATTAAAATTTGAATTTTAATAAATTTAATTTGGGGAGCGTTTGAACCACATTATTTTGGAAAAATATTTTTTGAAATAGTAGATTGATGGAGAATGTGTGGTTGAAAAAAAAAATGAAAAGTTATTGATGTGATGGAAAATATTATTTTGTTGAAAAATGTGTAGTTGAAAATGAATAAAAGAATGAAAATGAAAATTTTATTGTGGATCAAACAGAGGCTTAATGAATTTTACAACGAAACACACAGTAAATTTGAATTTTTTAAAAGATGAAGATAGCTTAAAATTTTACAAAATATATTAAAATTTAATTTAAGTATTGTGTAAATTGAATAGGCGATTCGGATTTGTTTATTCATTTTATTAATTTTATGCAACACGTGGGATTATGGTACATATTTTTTAATGAATAATAGGTCAACATCATGTTTATAAGTTTAGTGAACGAAATTCGACAATCTTAAAGTTTAGAGAGCAATTGAAAATATTTTTCAAAGTTTAGTGCATCAATCGAAAACGTCACAATTTGTTAACTGCGTGATGAAACGCCACATATACATTTCGTTAGTCACGTCACTAATTACACTAAAAAATTTGAAACAAATATTAAAGTAGTAAGTAATGTTGAACGTTGTGATAAATTTATTGTTCAAAACGCGACATGCTAAATTTAGCTCCCATTTGTCTACCACTATTCAAAAAAATTATTTGCTACAATAAGATTCTTCACCATATATTTACTCAATAAAATATTATACACACAAAACAGTATAACTACTTTACTTTTCAACCACACGTTCTCGCCCGGAAAAGAAAAAAAAAAAAAAAATTATTCATTGCTAATGGAGACAACACAAGTGGCAATCGAATTCGAATCAACTCTCAGATTTCCCAAGTTATTACGATCCAAGTTCAAACCAGAAGTGAACGGAGAAATTTCTCAATAAGATAATGGCGAAACCGCGAAAGGGCATATATACATATTCTTCCCTGCACAACAGATCCATGCAAAAATTCCGTACAGAAATCAAGTGAGCTCCATTTTTGGCCCTCCGTACACAGATTGACGTGTACCTAAATTATTGATAATACTATTCTGGACTACAATTGATGGACTCTATCCTTCACAAACTATACAATGTGCAATTCATGAGAGATCTACGGTTCAATAAGATCTCCCAGTTTGAATATATTAATCATAATCGATGCCTACGTAAATATTAATAGCTTTTCAGTTTGGTCATTTCAATTTCTCTGTGATATATCGATAATGATAGGGCAATATTCATTTCATTTTCTGCGGTATTGCTCTTCCAGATTTGATTCTATTGATGGAAAGTACGTGATCTATTGATCCACAAGAAAATAGATATCTGTTTACAACACTCTAAATATAAGAATTACATACTGAAATACTGCACACCATATACAAATCCAGTAATGTGTACAAGAATAATCAAACAAACTAACAAAACCTTTTCCACAATCAAGCACGAACTTTGAAAATTCAGAATATTTTGGACTGTAGTTGAACTGATAGAACTTATTTAATATTCCTCGCTTTCTTTTGGCGGTGGTGGCTTTGGATGAGAGGACTTACCGGTGATGGCCTTCTTTACCTTGGCAATTGAGTGCTTCATTTTGGATCCTACTCCTGACAGAATGTTATGTGATTTCTTATGAGTAATTTTGACATCCACGTCTCCTGCATCCACCATGACGGGAGCTTCAGAGCCTAAGTCCAATATTTTCTGTTCGTTTGATTCCTCGTGACTGTATTTTTCCTCTTCATGTTTGGCCTCTTCTGTTTTTCCTGCCTTCAGCTCTTCTTTCTGTTCTGCTAACTTTCTTCCTTCAGCATGATGATCAGCCATTTCCGAGGATTCTTTCAAGGAGCCCTGAAGAAGGTCTGATAATAAGGGCTTAGCTATCTCTGTGGATGCAGAATTATTAGTTGATTGACTTGTTTCGTCAGTTGTTCTTTCCTCTTGACCACATTTTGCTTCCTCTTGCTCAAGTCCAGAAGGATTTTGTATTTCAACTTCTGCCTGAAAAATTTCTGCGGTGTCCTGTTGTAGCTGTGGTATGTATTTGTTTTCAACTGCTGAATTGAAGGCATCCATATTCTTGGTAAGATCTGCATCTGTAATTATTTGCTTATCTGATTCATGTACAGGGACTGCATCTAGGTTTCGTGCAACCTCTGTGACATCAATACTATCGACTCTTTCAACACACAATTCAACATCAGCCTGTGTTCTTTCCATGTTTGAATATTTGAAATCTGATAAAATGAGTAGCTCATTGTGTTGAGTTGGGGTATTTTTATCTTTGCAGTCTTGTGCTGCCTCACTTCCAGAACCCTGAAGCATGTTGGGTGGAGTGACCTTATCGGATGCCACATGATTGTTATTTACTATAAACTCATTGCAATTATCAACGGTTACTTTTTCTTCTTCACAAATTGCATCTTTAGCTTCTGAGACAGCATCTGAAGAATTTCTTCGTCGCTGTTTCTCTTTTTCCTGCCTGAGAGTTGCTGGCACTGGGTCCTGTTGAATTCTATCAAATTCTTTTCCGCAACTTGAATCCTTTTGTTCTTTGCTTTCGTTCGGATTCATCTCTGCTAGATTTTCTTTATCTGATAGTGCTATGGATCTTTCATCCAACTCTTGCATATCCCCAGTTATATTGCTGGCTCTTTGAAGATCCACCGGACCAACTTCCTCTGTTTCTCCCATTTCAGAAGCCTGGATGTTGGGTAGATGAGGTAAGTGCTGAAGTTTGACGAGTTGATCCTGAGTTTCTTGATCTTGAACTGCTACCGACATTACTTCTGAAGATCCCTGCATGATTTTTGATGTTGAAATGGCGCATTGCATGGAAGTGCATGTCTCTATCATTTCTTCGTAATCATCATTTTCCTTTCCCTCTTCTCCATATTGTACTCCCATTGTTTCCTGCACATCACTGGAAGCAGTTCCAGCTTTTGATTCATGCATTTCAGCATTGACTCTTATTGCTTCAGAGTCTTGTTCCATTGGTTGAACGTCTTCGCGTACTGTGGATATTATGGTTTCTCCACTTTCATTTGGACATATTGCTTCAGAAATCTCACTTTTGGTTGCGCCAGTAAAGATTTTCTCTAGTATTCTGATATTTGTGGAGTTTTCATTGTCTTTTGCAATACCCAAGACCCCATCACCATGTGATATTTCTGATGTGTCCTTGCTGTGAGTTGAAAAATCAGGCTTCTCATTTTCATCTTCAGTTTGTCTGCTACAAGTATCAGCTTCACCCACTATAACCTCTCCTTCTCCTTCTGAAAGCATTACTTGTTCCTGCAACAGACCTCTGCTTATTAGTAGTTATTGCTTATGATTCAGTTTGATGGTGGCAAAGTTTTTATATTTTACCTCATCCTTTTCTTGCTCTCTGTTGGACATGCAAACTTCATATTTCAGTTGCTTGTCTATTTTGAATTGATGCTGGTTTTTGTCCTGCCTTTCGTCACTTTCTTCATCTCCTAGAGATTCAGAGATGGTCAGCTTCTCATCTTTTCTTTCAGTGCCTTCTTTCTCTTGCATACCAATTTCTTTGTTATCTTCACAAGTCTTGATGGTTTCATAGATCAACTTTGCAGGTGCAGCTTCTGATATTATATTTTCAATTTCCTGTGGTTTTCCTGCAGCTGTATCTCCCATAGGAGAAAAATTGATGTTTTTATGTTGTAGTCCTGTATCCTCGTTAGCTCCTGTTCTGTCCTCGCCATGCTCTAGAAATGCTACTGCTGAGCTTTTAACCTATATGACAAGAAAATCATATACAAAAATTAAAATCTAATGAGTAATAAAAAGCCTATTTAGGAGAATTTTATTTTTGTGAATTATTTCTGTTAGACTCCAAAAAACAACATGATATCGAGTCCATGATATTTATATGTAGAACTCTTCCAAGTTGCAACTTATTCTTGTAACCTACTGAAGAAGACAAAATAATAGTGAAAGAGAGAAATAGGATTATTTATCTTTTGGAATTTTCCGCCTACTGAAAACTGTGCAATCAGAGGTTGTAAGTGGGATACTAGTGTAATGTATCTGGCTGAACTCTTCACTTAATACCTCTCTTTCAGTCTCTACATTTCCCTCCTCTCTTACATAGAGGATTTCATCAATTGATTCCTTTGGCTCTTCAACAGCCTTGTTTTCAAATACAATATGTTCGCTGACATTCTCATTGACATAATCCTCTTCAAAATTTTCAGACACCTGCATAATGTATGAAACTTGAGCAATATAGAAGAAAATATTGTTGAAGGAAATATAATAACTTTTACTTTTTCTCTGACCTTTTCCTTTTCACACTTTATGGCTTCTTCCGTCTTTACTTTTGGATCTTCTTCTGGCTTTTCCTCACCCTCTTGGCATCTTTCTTGGATTGTTTCTTCTGCTGGAGATCCAAGCTGACAATCCTCCACAGCTTCATCTTCATCCTTGGTCTACTTTTCCCCTATCCTCAATTAGTACATTTAAATACATATCATAATCTATCAGACATAAAGAATGAACAAATATATTCCTAAACCTTTTCACTTGGCATGTCGATTTTCTTGCTTTCATTTGATTCAAAAATTTCCTCAGCTCCAATTTTCCCAGCTATTATTTCTTCTTTTGCAGCCTCAAGATTCTCTTCCTCTGATTTCATCTGTCCTCCTGTGATTACTTCAAAACTTTGAACTTGGGTCTCAGATCCAAGAAGCTTTTCCAGCTTATCTGGCTGAAGAAATTCTAAATTGGAATCAACCAAATTATCAACTTCCTCCTTTTTTGTACTATTATTCAAACTGTCCTTATCTTTCGATATGTTGTCTCCGTGTTCTTTGTTTTCCTCATCTGCAAATTCAACTTCGTTTGATTCTGATTTTTTGTTAACTGCACTTCCAGTGTCTGCATGCTGGGCTTCAACTGTTTCGGATTGAGGTACTGAGACAGCATCTTCTGCAACCGCTTCACTCTCGACTTCTTGACCTTCTAGGTCATCAGAAGTTGTATTGATGATTTCTGGAGTTTCATCATGTGAATTAGTACACTTTTCATTGTCACAAATTTCCCCCACTCTCATTTCTTTCTTCATCACAGTAATCGGTATAGTATAAGTCTTGTCGTTGAACTTATTTGCTTCTCCTTCAACTTTGAAGTTAAGATTCTCATCTGGGGCTTCAGACACTGATCTAGTGACTTCCATATCTCTTTCCTCTACCAAGGTCAGGGCTTGAGAACCAAAGTCTGACGTTTTCGGCCTTCCTGCTTCCTCCTCTTCTTCTTTCTCTTCCTGCATTTTTGCTCCTTTGTCTTCAATAGGTTCTGTTTTCTCCACATGCAACTCTTCTTTGTTGATTGTTAGCTCTTTGTCTTTAGTAGAATGATCTTCCACATGTGAGGTTTCCTCATAGTTTGCTTCATCCACCACGTTTTTAGTCAATGCTGGTAGAGAGGCTACCTCTAACTCATGCATGACTTCATTGTCATCAGAACTAGCAATGCACAATCGAGCATCCTTTTGTGTTATTTCCATGGGTGAATCAATGGTTTGTGCTAAAATGTGGATGCCTTTGTGTTGATTCACTGTTTCTTTTTCTTCACCCTCCTGCAATGTTTCTGTACTAGATTCCGGAAGAGGGTTGGAATGTGGGATTTCATCTATTGCCACAAAGCTGGAACCGGCTGCTATCTCTTTGCAGTGGTCATTAATTCCTCTCTCTCTTTCACTATTTACTCCTTTTGCTTCAGAGACGGTGTCAAAAGCATTTCCTGTTTGTTGTCCTTCTATTTCCTCCAGAACAGTTATTGAATCCTGTTGCAGTAATTCCACTTTCTCTCCACTCGGAACCTGGTCTATGCTTTCTTTTGGATCTACTTGTACCGTGTTTTCCTTATATGAACATGTGATGGAATCTTCTAGAACTTGCACATCCTGGGTATCTGTCCTTTCATGTAAAGTGTTTGATTCACTATTCTCCTCTGTTGCTTGAGATGCCAAACTGATTGTGTTGGGAAGTTTCTCATCTATTGACATTTTTGTGACAGACAATTCTTCTTGCTTCCGATTGAGATCGTCGAAAATGTCCTGAGTTATTTTTACTTTAATGTCGTCCAAATTTGTTTGAGCTAGATTCTTTATAGAGCTCGAACCTTGGCCCTTTTCCTGCATGACAGAGAATTTCAAAATTAGTTATCATAATAAGAAGCAGAGACAAGTGTATCTGGTTGTCAGAAATAAAAAATAGGTCTGTATACATTATTTTGAACGGACCTCGTGAATTGCTACATCAATCACGCACATTTTCAGGTTGCGTGCTTCATCTTCTTCCTCTTTGTCTTCTTGCAATTTTTCTCCATCTTGAATAGGTTCAGTTTTTTCTACATGCAGTTCTTCTCTGTTGATTGTCAGCTCTTTCTCTTTAATAGAATGATCTTCTGCATGTGAGGTTTCCATGGAATAAATCTGAAGAATGTCAGGTGGTGAACCTTTAGCTATCTCTATTGATGTGCACTCCTTTCTTGATTCTATTGTTTCACCAGCAATTATTTTCTCTTGTACGTAGATTGCTTCCTCTAGCTCTCCTTCTGCAGGTTTCATATTTTTTACATCAGTCTGGAATGTTTCTGATGTATCTTCCTGTTGCAGCTGCTGAATATTCTTGTTGCTGGTTGAGTTATCAGCAAATTCACTCTCCTTAACTTCTGCTGCTTCTACCATGTTCTCATCTGATTCCAGTAGAATGGCTGCCACAAATTTCTCCATTACTCCAGTGTCTTCAGAACCGTCTGTGCTTGCAACACACCATGGAGCTTCCTTTTGTGTTATTTCCATGGGCAAGTCTTTGGTGTGTGCTAAAGTGTGAAGGTCATCCTGTTGATTTTCAGTTCCTTTATCTTCACCCATCTGCACTGTCTCTTTTCTAGATTCCTGAGGAGGGTTGGATGGTGATATTTCATCTAGTTTCACAAAGTTGGAACTGTCCATTATCTCTTCGCAATTGTCAGTAGTTATCTTTGCTCCTTCAAAATTAACTCCTTTTTCTTCTGAAATGGTATCAGAAGCATTTCTTGGTTCTTGTTCTTCTATTTCCTCTAGAACAGTTATTGGGTCCTGTGGTATTGATTTCATTCTTTCTCCATATGGAACCTGGTGTTCTGGGCTTTCTTTGAGATCTACTTGTACTAGGTTCTCCTTCGATGAAAATGTGGAGTCTTCTAGCAATTGCACATCCTCAGTATCAGTCTTGTCATGGAAGCTGCTTGGCTCGTGATCAATTTTGTAATCACTATTCGCCTCTGTTGCTACAGATTCCAAGCTGGTCATATTTGCAAGTTTCTCATCTTTTGGCATTCTTGTGACAGATGATTCTGCTTGCTCGTGATTGAGATCTTCAGCAATGTCTAGAGTAATTTTTCCTTTTGAGACAGCCTCAGATGCATTTCGTGGTGGTTCTTCAATTTCCTCGAGAACAGTTATTGTGTCCTGTTGCATTGTTTCAACTTTTTCTCCACATGGAACCTGGATATCTGTGCTTTCTTCTGGATCTACTTGTACTAGATTCTCCTTTGATGAATTTGCGATGGCAGCATCTATCACGTGCACATCCTCAGCATCAGTCTTGTCATGGAAACTACATGGCTCGTGAACAATTTTATAATCACTATTCTCCTTTGTTGCTACAGATGCTGAGGAGGACATATTTGCAAGTTTCTCATCTTTTGGCACTTCTGTGACAGCTGATTCCTCTTGCTCCTGACTGAGATCTTCGGCAATGTCTAAAGAAATTTTTTCTTTACCATCATCTGAAAGAATTTCACCTAGATTCTTTATGGAACTTGAATCTAGGCCCTTTTCCTGTTTCATTGAATATTTGCAAATTAACTATATTGAAGAGAAGAACAGACAAGTGCTTCTGGCTGTCCGATACACGAGGTTTGCTTATCATTAGTTTTGACTCACCTCATGCATTGCTACATCAGCCACAGTTATCATCTGAACATCCTCAGGGAAACCTTCTTCCTCGATTTGTTCTTTAATTTTCCCTGCGCTATCAGCATTCTCATTCTCTCGCTGCACCTGTAGAATCTTTAAAAAATAAAATTTGTTGGAAGAGAATGCTTAGGAATAATTTAGTTTGATGATGAAAGCCAGTGCTTGTATTTTGACTGACCTCTTCAGACAAACTGCCATCTGTTATTATCTGGTTACAATTTGGTGCTCTATCATTTGGATCATCAGCCCCTAACTGGATTTCCTTTTCACAACTTGCTTCTCTTTGGCTGCTTTCAAAATCTTGCTCAATTATTTTTTCTTCTTGTTCAGTGGTGTTATCACTTTCATGAGCTTTCTCAACTCCCTGAAGTATGACAATTAATTGGTTTTCAAAATGCTGAAACTGGGGAGATGGTAAAATTAAGTACATAAACGCGTGAAGGTTTTCTACCTGTATCGAGTCAACATGCTGCCTGCCATCCGGTTCACGTTCCCTTCCATCATCATCTATATCCACTTTACCATCCAGAGAGTGTTGGGAGATTAGTATTTCTCCAATCAACTCATTCTTTTCTTCCGTAGTCTTGATGCCATCATCTACCACCGCAGTGATAGTATTTTCAGGGTTGCTTTTGTTACCATGGAGCTCAATCACTAGTTCCGAGGTAGAAGGGGGTTCTTTGGTAGGCTCAACTGATTCTAGATCCTGCATCACATGGATAAAAAATTGCATTGTTATAGGTTCATGTACCTTTACGATAAAAGAAAATATTGTTTTGAGTTTCAATGTCAATTTGATTTATCATCCGTAAGCTACTTGGGTTACGTGCATGTATGATAATTGTTAAAGCTTAAATTTTAATTAAAGTTGGTCGAATATACTTTTTATCTATATATTTCGTAGGACTCACAACTTATTACTTGCACATTCTGTACGACCTACTACATATAAGCACATAAGAATTTAAGTTATGCCAATCACGCACATTTACCAAATTCATAGAAAAGGTACAAGTATTTGAAATAGAATTGGACTCTCACCAAACGTCTCTCAATGGTACTTTGATTATTAGTGAAAATGAACATCATGAATCTGTAATTACAATTAAAAAATCCCCCTTCCAATTCATCAAATTAATGTCTCTTCAAATCAAACGAGATTTAACAATTGATCTCTGTTGGTTATTATGGGTTAAGAGTATAACAACTTCGTGAATTTATATTTAATATACAATAGCAACACTTTTCCAGATTCATGCACAAGAGAATTCCTGATAGGCATGGATATGAGGCAACTTTAATTTGATGCTAAATTAAGAGCATGTTTGGCTGACCTTAAAAATTTCACTTATAAGTAAATTTGCGTAACGGAAACGAGGCTTAAATAAATACCTTTTTATTGGTTAAAGTTTTATAAGTTTATGTATTTTGAGAGTAAGAAAAAAAAATATTCGAAATAAGTAATTTTTTCACTTAAAAGTAAGAAAAAAGTAAGATACAAATATTTAGAAATAATTATTTCTTTCTAAAAAGCTTAGCAAACATTATCTAAATAACACTCCTAGTGATGCCATATCCCATATCTAGTGTATGTTTTTATGGTGCTTTGGACGCATTGTATTATAAGTATTCTTCTATAACTGATGTTTTGTAATCAATTTCCTGCTATAACTTAAATATAGATGCAATCAGATGATTATGCTTTTGTTACCTTTTCTGTCATGCTGTTCATACTGTTGATGTCCAAATATTCCATTCCGTTTTCGTGTTCTGTCTTTGATTCCAACGCTGGTTTCTGAGTGTCAAGAGTTTCCTCTAAGAAGTCATCAGAATTTCTGGCAGTGACTTCTTGTCCTACAACAGCCTTTTCTGTGTCTATATTTTCAGTGGTCTTTTCGGCTGATGAAGAATTTGGGATGATACTTGAACCCTCAATGTTTTCAGAATTGTCATCTTTTGACTCATTGCCTGAGACTGGCAAAAAGTTTCGTTCTTCATATGAAGGATTGTACGACTCTCCAAGGTTCAGTTCCAATGTGTTGTGTGAAACATTACCAGCAGCAGCAACCTGATCATTACATTTTGATAATGCAGCCTGAGTTTCATTCTGTACTTCATATTTTGTTATTTCTCCTGTGTCAGTTTCATCAGCTTCATTTCCCTCTGTTATTAAAAGATTCACGTCTCTGTTTTCGCCCAAGTTGGAGATGCTATCATTTTCAGATTTGATAACTTTGCTTTCTGCAACTTTCTTATATGGTTTACTAGTTGGCATTCCCAGTTTTTCAGAAGCCAGATCATTTTCGTCAAGCTGTAATTTGTCTTGTAATTTAACTTCTTCTAAGTAGGGATCTTCTGTTCCTACTGTGACTGCCAACTCTGGTGTAACTATGATGTCATCTCTACTTCCCTCAGAGGGCAAGTTCTGGGCAGAATCTAGGCAGTCTTTTGACGACATTTCTTGTTCCTCTGCTTGAATTGATCTCTTAATGACACAGGTGGTACTTGATTCTTCCTCGTCCAGGGTTTCGGCTTTACTGTCCTCTGAGAAATGCATGTCTTTAAAATTCTCTCCTGTGCCTTCTTTCTCTGTGTTTTTGATCTGTTAAATGCGAAAATGAAGTTGACAACTAGAACTTGGAGGTCAAAGTTAAAAAATTTGGACCAAATAAAATTTTATTGCTTCTGACCTCTTGTTCTGATATAATCACTTTCCTTTCATCTTTGTTCAGGTTTTCATATAATTTGTTTTCTGTGATTGCTGAAGATGGATCAACTGCATTGAGTACTTCCCTCGTGCTCAGTTCTGCTTCCACGATTTCTTTGCTTTCCTATATAAGCAAACAAGCAGACAAGAAAAGCATCATGCCATGTACTTGAATGATTGATAAGTGACTTCAAGTTCACCTCGTTTTCCTGAGAGATCTCTTTAGCACTGTTTTCTTCTAGTGTTTCAGTGCAGTTGTCCTTGAATCCATCAGTTTCCATCATTATCTGCGTTTGTTTTAATCAAGTTTGTGAAGTGGAATGAAGTAACGATCTATTGGTGTATTCTTTTACCTTTAAGCATGCATTCCAACTTAATCACATTTGACACATTGGTTTCATATAATCCTGATGAGTTAGGGCATGGTGAGAGGATTGCTTGCTACTTTTAGGAAAACAAGGTGTGTGCCATACGCAATCTGTATTTTGATTTTGTGATTTCGCTGTAAGCGCGTTCTTCTACATCTATGCTTATATTGACTTGACTGGTGAGTATATAACTTTTGGCCTAGGACAACTATGAAAGTTAAATATTGACAATGCCATCTCTAAAAACAACTAGCCCTTTTCTGTTTAGTTTTTCTTAGATTCACTGTAATTCCTAGGCGTTCCTTTTCTTACCTGTGTATCCATATTTTCATGGTAACTAAGAAAGATCACCTTTTTCTTGGGCTCTGTCTTTGTGTATGTGGTGGGGTTGGGGGAGATTAGATGACTTATTCATATTTACTACAAGGAAAGGTATCTAAGAATGAAAATCACCTGAATGAGTTGAACTATATTTATTTGCATTTAATTCAAAAGGAATGTATGCCTACAAATTATAATATGATACTTGTTCTGCTTAACTCAAACTCACCTCTGTATCAGGTTCCTTTATTTCATTTTCCTTTTCACATGGAACCCCAGTTTCTGTTTTCTCATCAGTTAAAACTGTGAAGTCTTTTGCTCCAGAATCAGCGTTTATGATCTTCGTTGAATCATCCATGCATACATCATGCACTTGATAGCTGTCCTCCATCTGTATGAGGAATGGGTCTTGCTTGAGAAAAGTTGCCAAGAGATCTTTTTTCTTTTAAAGCTTGAAATCCAAACTTAATAATCATATAAGTTGAGAAGATAGTCTATTGCTTAACCTCTTGACTGAGGATATCAGTTATATTCTTGTCTCCTTCAAGGCTTTCTGCAATTTTTTCTTCCAGAATGGATGCTACAGGAACATGCTGATTCCTGTTCTCGTTAAATAGGATAATCTTTTTGACGTTCTCACTGGAATGAGCAACCTCAAGTTCTGTTTTCTGTTTAAAAGAGAATTGTATTACTATAGTGTATAAGAAGGATCAGAAGTTGCATTCATGTACAAGCATATTATCTCAATAATAGCTAAATTAATTTGACTTTCCAGCATCAGTAGCTCTATTTCTACCTCTCGGCAAATCTTAATCGTTTCATCAGCTGTAGCTTCTGATTGAATGGTAGTATCCTGCTCCTTGTCCATCATCTGTTCAGTATCATCAGGCTTACTGGTAACCTGGCGATCATCATTCACCTACATGAACAGTACAGTGCAAATTGACTTGTAAGAAGTTGAAACTTGAAAAAGTTTCGGAAGCATTTAGATAACTACATATGGTGTTCAAACCAAAGATTCTGATAAACTTATATATAGAGATTCCCAAAACCTATTATAAGTTATTATTTGACCAACAATGTCATTTACCTGACTTTCTGTTTCTTTGCTCTGGTCTTCTCTTACTTCAAGCAATGCCTCGGAATGATCTTGATCTTCTATAGTGTTAATCTGGTCACCTTCTTCTTTACTGCATATATTGCTGTTGGTGACAGGATCATGGTGTGCATCTATTGATGGACCATCATTTTCATTTCCTTCTTCCGGTGGATGAGTAACATTCAAGTCATTGGTACTACAGTATGGAATGGAACCACCAGCCTCCTCATTTGGATCAATTGTTGCAACATCCTGCAGAAAGAAAACATCATTCACTATCTCAAGTGACTTCCAAAGAAGAAAGATTGATTTTATTTTTTTCTTTTAGACAATAGCTGTCATTTTTCAAGTTTAAATAGCTAGAGGTCGCAAACTTCATTTATTAATACATTTTCATCTTTTCCTGAAGAGTTTTCACCTTCTTGTCAGCTGCATCAATTGTACTATCCTTTGTTTCATCACTGAGGATTTCTTCAGGATTTACGTGAATCTGTTCCGGTGAAAGGTTTATTGTTCTTTCATTTCGACATGAAGCAGATGTTATAATCTCCTCAGGAGCTACATGCAAGGATTCTACAGGTTTCTCATACGGCAAATAATTTTCTGAAGATCTCTCATCTTCCGATATATCAGCCTTCTTTAAGTCACCAGCCTCAATGCCTTCATGATTAGTGTCCCGCGCTGGTTCTTCTGTCGAAGACGGTTTCCCACTTTCATTTAGTAAACATTCATCATTCTTTATCTGTGGCTCATCAACTTGTTTCAGTGAAATTTCTTCAGTCTTCTCTGTAGCTGTCTGAATGCTACGATCTCCAACTTCTTTCAACTTTGTTGATTGGTTTTCTTCTTCCCCTGCACTTTGGTTCAGAATACTTTCCAATACCATTTCAGATACCTCCTGTACTGTCGCAGTCTTGTCGCCTTCCTGGATGACCACATCTTCTGCATCTTCAAGGAAAGAACATTCTGAGTTGTTCTGGTCCTGAAGTTGACATTCATCTTTGGTTACATCTATCGTGTCTTCCCTTAATGTAATTGTTTCTTGGCTTCCTTTCTCCAGCACAACATCAAAATTCTCTGCCAATTTCCCATCCTTGCCTGATCCAAACTTTTCTTCACCGGTCTCTCCAATACTAGTGTCTTTCAACTTCTTAGCGTCTATTCTCGCGTCTTTTGAATCAGGGGCGTGAGTTGAATCTTCTACTTTCAGTTCTGAGGTAGCATCTGCTGATTCCACTGTAGATTCTACTGGTATCACTCCTCTATCCTCAACTTTGTCCGAGCCAATTGATAATTTTTCAACATTCTGTTGGATTTCTTCTGAAGAAGTCTCTTTAGTTGCAATAATTTCTACCAGTCGATTATCTAATTTTTCATCTTCGAGGGATTGAATCTTCCAAGCATCTTCCTTTGTTTGATCTGGCTTTTCGATTACTTCATAGGCATCTGGTGAACTGTTATTTGCTTCAACAGAAACATTGGCTATTGAGGGTAAATTAAAAAAATTCTCTCCCTCACCCGCTTCAGCACTACCTTCATTGGTGGTCTTTACACTCACTACCTCAAAATTACTTTTTAAGGCTTCACGAGCTTCATAAGGGGTATCCTCAGCATCCATCCTCTCCTCTTTCAAAATTTTGTTGAGTTCTATGTTGGTAGTTTCTTTCATCGACTTTCCATCTTCTGCTTCTATCTGCGTTAGAATTCAATGCAAATACTGTTTTAGATGTGCGGATAAAATAATGGAATCTTACAATCCAGTGAGAAAGAGTAGCTCTATAAGTTCAAACATAGATTGCCCCCTCCAAAGGGAAAAAAAATGAAGTGAGAGTTTGATTGACAAAAAGTATTTTCACAGTATATCTACCAGTCATGTCATTTGAATTTCTAATGATTCATCGACAGACAACTTCATTATGGCCCTATGGTGGTGTTTAAGACTTCACGTCTGAATATGTAGAACAGTAAAATATCTTGCCAAGAAGGAAAAAACCAAGAAAGGTATTCACATTGAGGAAGCTGGTAGCTTCGTACTGTGATCTAAGAAAGTCTTGTGTTTATGGAAAACGGTACAGTCTATTCATAGTGGATCGTGTAATAATATCATTTAACAGTATGTAGATGTTTTCGTATAATATTTTCTTCACCTTAACTGTTTGTAAATGACACCTTATTCTGAAAATCACAGAAATAAAACAGAAGAAATGAATATCCATTAGAGGCTGATCAAAATCCCAAACAGAATACAGTGATCCATGGTTATTTAATTGTCTTTCCGTTGTTTTTGTACTGCTTCCTTCATTTCTACATATTTTCTAATACCAAGTGTTGTGAACTGTGAAAATCAGAAAGTTCCAATACATGCTCCCCTATTTCATGATCGGTTGTTACTTATTACCTACTATTTCTTTTTGAAATAAGTTAAACTGATTTGAGATTATTTACTCTTCATGGAAGGATGTCTATTTACTCCTGATTTTGCAAGTAAAACAACTGGACCAGAGCAGGACTTGATCGGGTAATACAAATTCATATTCATAGATAGTTTATGTGGCTTCTTTAATTGAATCAGAACAAAATCTTGAAACCCTAGTTCGAGAACTTTGATTGCACATAACATGAGCTGAAGATATGGTTTATATTCGAAAACCTTGTATGCTTTATGATTGAAGTTCTAGTCTGATTAATCCACCTATGTATTAGAATTGAAATATAGTTACCAGGATGCAAGATGGCAATATTTTCCACTTGAATCATAAACTTTGAGAGCATGTTCAGGACACCATGCATAGTAATATCTAGATAGCTAATTTGAGCAATCATCAAGATTCAAAAGATAGTAATATCTCTACTTTATAGATCGTGAAGCAAAGATCAAAGAGGTGATATGGCTTACTTTTTCATTTGCAGCTTGTGGAATATCAGCAGCTTCCGATGCCATTTCTGATGGAGCAGTCGAAATGAATGCTGAATAATGATCTTCTTGAACTATTTACACATCTGAATTTTGGAGGTAAGTATTCTTTCATAAATTCCAAGTACTTAAGAACTTTCTTTAAGGTATAAATAAGTAGAGGGGTGTTGCAAGGTCTGTTTGACAAACTTTTGCTTCCTGTAGAAGTGCTTTCTGAGAAATATCCAAACATGTTCACAGGTAGCTTTTTTAATTTTAAAAGTTATTTTTGACTTTTCAAAAGTTTTGTCAAACGGCCATAAGTTTTGAACTTACACGTTAGATATGTGTATTAATCTCTTGATTGGTACGTTGCTAAAGTTGGCAAAAACAGACAAAATGCCACTTCATATTTGAATCACTTTTGAGTTGGCTAGAGATTTAAAATGACCCTACGGAATTATCATATCACATGCTCAAGTTGCTCTTAATGAAGTAAAATTTCTGACGTGGATCAATTATTCCATTAACAGTTTAATGCTGCTGCAAACAAGAACAAGATGCCAGATGTTTGGGTGTTTTTGATCATTATTTTCGAAATAGGTGCTCAATAGTTGGTCAAAGTTGCTATAGTCTTTATGTTAATCAAAAATTCTCAAGAGTTAACTGTTTTGAGCTTGAAGCGCAAAATAGTTAGGGTCCGTTTGGCATATTTCTGTTTTTTGTTAGAGCTTTCTAAGAAAATTACGTTAGACTAGTTCTTTAAAAGCTTTCTATCCAAACAAAGTATTTGCAAAAAATTATCCAAACATGGTTTAAAAAATAATTTTTGACTTTTCAAAAGTCTTTTCAAACGGGCCTTAATCTCGAAGATTTAAGAACATGCATGGTGTGTCGTGCTAGTTAAAAATGAACAATATTCTGGATAATCTTCTTAAATTTAAGCAATTTCTGCCAATTATTTCTTAAGCACGAGCATGAACATCAATTAGTGAAGTAAACAAGTAATTAAGGGTTAATGTCTGTGGTCCTAAATCTGTAACTCAATTGTTTTTTAAATAAGCTTTGATTAGTTAGTTTCATAAAAGCCAAATATCATATTCTTCCACAACAATGATTATGATATTTGAAACACTTTTTTTATGTGCTAATAACAACTGTGTGGCGTAACAGAATCTTGCTTAACATGAAATGAATTCTAGTCCAATGTGGGGTTAGTAGGCTATTCTACTTTTTCATTCTTTTTCTTAAAGATAATTTCTAACAAATAAACATTATTTATAATATTTGAAAAAATAAAAAAGGATGTATAGCATGCTTGTTTAGCACCAATCAAGGTGGTTCTAGACCCCATGTCCTACAGGTAGTCGTAAGGCATGAGGTCCAATTGTCACTCGTGGTGCCACATAATATTTTTCTTTGAAAACTCGATTGTTTTCTTCATAATTGCTCAATGTGGTTTTGAATTCGACTTGTTATTCAATGTTATTACTTTGGATCAATTCGTAGATTAATAAATTTTTATAGATACACGTTTTGGGGTGGAACCGTGCATTTTACATGTCTTTGTTCATTAATTAAATGCCTTGTGAGCTATTCAAACTACGATTGTGGTGATGATAAAATCCATCCTTCCGTATGGGGGCATGGTGCGTGTTTAATAGAAAATTAAAGATGCAGACGTTGATGGAGATATGGTATAGTTCACTTGTTCAACTCCTTTTTTTCTTCTCAGCAGTCTATTAGGAAATTTGATCTCGAGGAACTAGTAGTCTAACCAAATAGACAACCTTGTCCCCTAGATCTAATTAGAAAACAAATTATTTTTATCCTTTGAAGGGTAGCAACGATTTTCTTTTTACAATATCCATTGAGAATCGGTTCAATCAAATTCTCTAGATATTCGGATCTTATTACACGGTATTCACTCCGACTTTGAAGAATAGATGAGATGGTTCGACCCATTTGACACCACTAACATTGGCGGAGAGGTGTGATAATTTTGTCGAGAGGTGGGAATAACAATCTTTAAAACTCACGGGAGTTCGTCTGTATTTTAGATAGATTTCAAGGAGGGAAATGTAATGAACTTGATTGAACTTTTGTAAATGCGTGGGGGAGCAAAAAAGGAAAGGGCATATAATTACAGAAACATCAATCTAAATCAGACCGTCCAAAACAAAATTTCCTTGTACTCCTCAGCCGCCCCTAATGTGGATAAGTTTTAGTGATTTAATTTAATTTATTTAAAAAAAAATTATGCGTGAGGTGATTTATTGTTAATAAAATTACATTATATGTGAGACAAATATCTGAGTCAATAACGTAATAATGCTACTTATTTTACTTTTTGACGGCAAAATAATTACTTTTTTCGTCATTAATATTTGATTTACCAATAATTATTATAACTAATTAATTAATTATCATATTATGTATTTTAAAATGGCAAGCATTATTGATAATTTTGTAAGTGGAAGTCACATTCGATGGGTGCTATCAGAATGGGCTCTCTTTATTGCCTAAATCAGCTGCCATTGTCCATTTGCATGAGGCTTTCGGTTTGGACCAATTCAAAATTATTACAAGTCTCTCATTTAGCTTACGAAATACGAATATCTAAATCAATAACATGTGCAATTCACGATATTTATTTAAGAACGAAAAATAAAACAACTCGAGTCGTTCGATTCGAACAAGTGACAACTCCTCACCCCATCTAGAAATGTCAATTGATAGAATTTGAGACGTAACAACTATGACATATATGCATAATTTTTTGAAGCAAGCCCGTGAAAAGTTTTGGCCCAGCGTGAACTTTTACATTCTCTCTTTCATCTTACTATAAGTATTCTTGATTTTATTTTTATGTTAGTCTTGCCTCGATTATTTCAACACTCGTATAAAATTAATTTGATAAAGCTCGACTGATCATAGAATTACAAAACTAAGTGGAGAAAATGCAACGATTTGGCATTCAAACATCACATTACATTTATGTGTCACAAACTCTTGCAGTGGAATCAGCACGACTCGATTACATGAACAAGATAACTCATGATAAGAACTATATTCAAATTTGTTCTCTTACTTTCCAATCAAAAGAGAAGGTGAATCATATTTGTGATCGAGACTTAAAAATCCACAAGTAAGAAAAAAGATGGTGTGAAAATATGTATGGTGCCTCACTTGGGGTTCCCAATTGCTATTTTCAATATGAATTATTTTGATTGAGATGAGAAATGCTCTATCATCTGAAATGTGGAAAGGACAAGTGAATGAGAGGGCCCAATTGAGAAGCGGGCCATATTATTTTAAGGATTTAAAGTCCAATAATTAGATACTAAGCTCACGTGTGTCTGTCGTTATTTTAAAAAAAAAAAAAAAATTGTAAAACTCAAATTTTATTATTTTTAATATTACATTTTCACAATAAAATATTATATCTCAACCTTATATTTTTCAAAAAGTTCCTAATCTTACTCGGAGCATTGTCATATTTTTGGTTTCTAATTGGGTGATGTGATGTGATGTGAGCATGGCAACTACCCGATGGACCCACCATTTCGTTTGTCATCATCTTATGGCTCGTCTAATTTGTCATCATCATACATTGCACGAAGACCTTTCAAATGTGCACACTTTTCTTTTAGCAAAAGTTTATACGTGCCAAAAAAATTTACAAATATAATTTATTTTTATTAATATAAAAATAAATAATATAAATAACTAAACATTGAAATCCTATAATTTTGTAAAAGAAAAAGAAAACATAATAACCAAGGCTTAATCGATCTCTAGCAAAACAACTAAAAATCAAAGGAAGGGAAGGGGGAAAAAAAAAAAAAAGCGATTGCAACCTAACCTCATCCACGCAACCTAGTTCACAAACCAAAGGTATGAGTTTTAAAGGGTTCTGTCAATGTGAGTCGGCTCGCTTCATCGAAGTGTGACTTGGCTCATCCCACGAGCTAACGAGTTAAGTCAAAAATCTTAGTGGCTCATGAGCCAATTCATACGAGCCGTGTTTTGCTACTAGATTTACATCCGCAGCTCGTCTATAACATGGGCGAGCTGCCCACCCCTAATCAGAAGAGTCGAAGTCCTATTGCTTTTTAATGTTTCATTGCATTTCATTGTCGTTTGTTTTCTGTTGTGTTCCAAATAAAATGAAAATGATTAGTAATTACTTTTCAAAAGGAGCCAGAGGCATTAGACTTTGACAATAAAATTGTGGTTTTCATCTAGTGCATATTTGCTTGCATCGAAGTCGAAAACCTACAAGTCACAAAAAAATTGAATGAAACTCGATTAGTTAAGGTGTATTTAATTTGTTGTTTTCAGTTTTGTAAAACACTGAAAACATGTTTAATCTGATATTTTAAACAATACATTTTTAAAAACAAGTTCAAACTTATATCATAAATCTCAAAATGCTTGTGTTTCTTTCTATGTTTTGAGCATTTTCAGTGAAAATATGAAAAATAAAGTGTTTAGATAAATCTTTAAAATTAAAAGATTAAAAAATTCTAAGAAATAAATTAAAAGTTTCGAAAAAGTAAAATCTATAATTCTAATAAAATAAAAATCTGAAAAATAAAATTATAAAAAATAAAGCACTTCATAATTATTTACATAACAATTTTAAAAAATATTTAAATGAACACATATAAAAATATTTTCATTTCACGTCATAATTTTTATTTTTATTTGTTATATTTTGAACTCAATTTATTATTTGTTTTTATTTTACTTTGTAGTAAGAAAAAATATTATAAAATTCACCAACTTTAATATTTATATATATAATGACAAATCAAATGAATTTTTAACATTCTTGAAACAGACACCCAAATAATAAACCAAAAAAAAAAAAACAAAAAATTTAAAACTGAAATAGAAATGAGCCCTTAATTTTTCAAAATCTGAGGACCTATATTATAATTTTTCCTCTTGGACTTAACGGATAACTGTACAAATAAATGCTCTTCTGACTAATTTTGACTTTTGAACCACTTAAGCAGGCGGAATGAAGTCCACAAGTTTGGGCCCAATAATTTGTTCAATAAAATTAGCTACAATAAATTAACGAGGGCCGTTTTATAAGGTTCTAATTTTTATTTTTATTAGGAAACCTTCTTTTTAGTTCCCTTCTAGTCGAGCAAAGTGCTTCCAAAAAATTATCAAATATATTGAAATAACTTTTTAATCTCAAAAATAACTTTTTAACTTTTCATAAACTTAATATTTATTTTTATACAATATAAAAACAATATTGAACTCGATGATCTCGTAATATTTCACCCATGTTTGACAATAATTATTTTCAAATTTTTTTTTTCTATATATTCATTTTTAATTACACATTCACATAATAAAATATTATGCATGTAACCCAAAATTTTTCCCTACTTTTCAATCATACATTATCCTAAAAATCACTATTCAAAACTCTATTTTTTCCAAATAATAACTGTCAGACAGGGGCTTCATTTTACGATTCAAATTTGGCAAAGTAATCAATTATTTTCTTAAATAAGTTCAACATTAAAAATTACTAAGCCTCTATTTAACAAATTTATAAATGATTTATAAATCGAAATAGTGAAAAAAGTAATAAGGGGTCTTATGTATAGATAATAATAAGTAATTGTTATTAATGTAATTGAAATTGAAATTAAATTAAATAGATAGCCTATATTTTGATGTAATTTGACATCTAAATCCTACTTATAATTAAAACTAATATTACTTATAATTAAATGATGCTACGCTGGCCAAATACTCAAACGCCGAAATAGGCGCCAAAATCTCAAAATTTTCACTCGGTTTCCTTCATCCTTCTCTCTTCAAATAAGTAGACTCTCTCATTTGAATTGCTATTTCTAAATTTCTAATCCCTCATTTTGCTTCTTCCCTTCCCCGTTCATTTCCATTTTGGTTTATTCTTAAACCCAAAAAAACTCACTTTTCCCCTTCTTTCTCAGCTTATAAGAATTTGCTCCTTATTTTTCTTGTGTTTACTGTATTAAACATGGTTTATGGAGGCAAAGAATCAGAAGGCAAGAAATGGTTAATATCCGGGATCGTAATCGGGACTCCATTAAAATCAATATCCACAAAACCCAAAGAGGAATCTGAAGAAGACAGTGAATGCTCTACTACTCCGACAGCGCGAGAATCGAAGATACCGGAGAAATTGTCTTGCCCGCCGGCACCGAGGAAGCGCCGGCCTACGTCTACTTGTCATTTTAATGGTGCTAGGGAATTCTTTAATCCGCCGGAGTTGGAATCGATATTTATCCGCCATACTGAGAGAGCATAAAGATGTTTCAAGGATTTATTTGGATTGTAATTTCTTAGAATTTTTAGGGTTCTTAGTGCTTAGTAGTTTAGGCTTCTGATAGGTCATATAGCTAAAAACTCGGGTCGAAGAAGGGCAATCACTTCTTGTTAAAATAAGTGTTCTTAAAATCAAAGAGACGATTGGATCAGTTTATCTGGAAAACAAGAATCTTTAGTTAGAATGAAACACCAACTTCGCATCCGAATGGTCGAGATTAGGTAGTAGTATCTATGAATCAACTAGTGTATGTACACTAGCAATGTTTGATTTGCTTAATGAAAGTTCAGTTTTCCAATCTTTTACAACTCAGCGAAAAAACAAGTTTTTTTCCAGCTTATTTGAACAGTATGTGTAATTAGCTTATTTGGAAAGCATGTGCATATAGGGGTGGCAGAGGTTGGGTTCGAATTCAAAATTGAACTGAGAAGATAAATAAACTAATTCGAGTTGGTTTTGGTCGATTTGGTATGTCGAGTTGAATAGAATTTTTCCTTGAAAATCAATTTTTTAAAAACTTAACCAACTTGAAAACCAAACCAAACCGACTCGAGCATTCGCTTTGGATTGATAATGGCCTGCTCCTATGCATATTTCCCAAATAAGATGAAAAAAAAAAAGAAAAAAAATAAATGTTCAAGACAAATAAGCGAAAGTATTGACTAGATTAATCGATGTTATAATATTGGTTACTTTAATTTCATGATTATTAAAGTATTGCCACTTGCTAATACTGAATGCACAAACTTTAATAAAGTAATATAAGATTTTGTGCAAAATCAAAGTGAATAGTTTAAAAAGTGATAAGGGGAAGTTCACCTAATGCAATGCAATGGCTTCTTTAGTTATAAAGAAAGTTATCTAGGGATTACCATTCACTAACAAAGCCATTTTTAAAACTAGCAGAAATTAAAGTTTTTTGTCAGATTCTTGTCATTTTGAATTTTAATAAACATACCCAGTCTTAAATTAATAGATACATACAATGTATGGTGCTTTTCATCTAATGCCCACTTCAGATTTGTAAGGATAAGTTTGAAAATTTTCATCATTGTTTCCTTGTAGGAAGCAGCATATGCACCAAAAGAGGGAAAAAAATCTCATTATTTTGGATCAATAATGTGTCAATTCATTGACCATTTTCTCCCTGAATGGTAAGGAGATCGATCTCTTGATTGTATTTAAATATATTTTGGATTAGGTCTTCAAAGAAGGCATAAACTTGAAGGAGAAACAAAGTATGATCTGAATGTGACAAGTATTGTTTCTATATATGGGGTTGTTCGGTAGAGATTAAAAGTCAATTAAAATTGAAAATATAATCGTTATTGAGTCCCACTCGTCTAATAAAAGTCCATAATAATGATTAGCTTTTCAATTTTAATCCGATTTTAATTGCTCCCAAACAAGCTCATAGAACAAGGATTAATGATTTAAGTTTGTAGATGTAATTGAGGTTTCAAAAATGTGTCGCGTGAGTATCAAACCTTCTATTCTCGTCAACACAGTTCCAAACCCCTGCAAAATATGCAACTTAAGGACCTTTCGATGANCTTTGCTTAGGTTAGTTAAGGTGTGAAGGTTGTTTCTGCGGCGTGAAATATCGTGGTAGAAGCGTTTTGTTTAGTTGATTCGGAAGCGGAATCAGAGTAAATACGACAACACATCTAGTTGAAACCAAAATTGTGTATAGGAAAGGAGTCGACAAAAATTTAAACAAATAGGGTCAATATAATCAAAAGTCTCCATATTTTGGTTAGTGATAGTTACTATTTCTAATTGATTGAATAAAGCTATACCTTTGATAACTATTGCAAAGTACTCTGATCTTAAGTGACTTTCCATAATAAAGTCGTTAATTGGTTAGCATGGGGGAATAATAAGAAAGATTAAATGGTATAAAGAGCTAATTAAAAGCTTTTCTTATAGCAAATTGATTAATTTCTACTAATTATAAGCTGAAATTTTTAAGAGAAAAATGTCAATAACGCAATTGAATTGGAATTAATGAAAGGGTAGGTAAATGGATAGGAACCCAATGCATTGAAGAGGGTGAAAGAAAGAAGGTACGAATTGAGATCCACAAATTAATGGCGTTAAAAAATAAAAAGGAATCCTATGAAGAATAAGATTCCACATTTGAGAATAACAACGTAAAATTCTCAACTTTTTTAAACTTTCCCTCTTTTTTTTTTTTTTCCAAATCAATTTTCAGGTTGCAACCTTTTTTGGGTTAACCCGTTTACAGACCACTGGGGCCTCCACACTGCCTGCCAGCCCGCCGCAGCCCTTCAGAGTACTGCTCTCCGGAACCCTTATTAATGTTGGAGGATTAATGTTATTCAACACGACTGAATTCGAGTACCAATTTAGGTGACAATTGCAAGTCATCAAATTATAGATTCACTGAAATGCAATGTCACATGATTCATTTAATTGAACTTATCAAATATAATCATCTAAAGTGGTGTTTAAATGTTACTAATACTAGATATTATTATTCATGTTGGAGAGACACTAACACAACATGAACAAAAACAAGAAGTCCCTTTATTGCAGATGTCCCGACAAGAGTTCACTAAGTTTTGATACCACTACTTAGCACATTGCAGATTCATTTATTCTTAACTCATGGTTTAAAGTCGAAGTATTAGTAGTGAAAGTGTACCCACAAATTCTTCCTTAATAACTTTTTAGGAATAATATTGTCGTTTATGTGGAGTGATGATGATCATAAATTTATGTGTTATTATCATTATCACATTGGCGAATGAATAGAAGTGCATTATAGCTTCATTTAAAAAAAAAAAAAAGCCTTCAAATGGGATTGTCATGTATGAATATGTGAATTCAATCTACGATACATCGGACCTTGAGTCACTAAGAGATACAAAGTGAATGTGCAACGAAAGTGTCGTATTTGAGTTACTCTAGATTTGAGGGATAGTGATTTGAATGGATAAATCTAACACATGGATAAATAAGATCATCTTCTCGAAAGTTCTCTCTTGTTGGAGGTAGTGAACTAGTGATTGGATAGCTCAATTTCGATAGCTGCATTTAGCAAAGAAATTGCATCTCCATAAATCACAATTTCATACCACTGGTTGGACCAAAGTTTGACGCAATCAACAATTATCCCCAATTTTTTTTTTTAAAAAAAAAAAGGAGGAGGAGGAGGGAAATGCCTCTTTTACATATCAACAAATTATCCCCAACTGCTGAAAGTCGCACAAAAAGGGGCTAAAACACAATGATGTTGAGTCATTCTTAGTTCCCAAAAAATTCTCAAGTTTGACTTGGTTTATTTGACGTTCTTTACTAAACAAGAAAAAACAGAGACTCTTCCGAGCGTTGTTCCTAAAACACAATAATGTTAACCAGAATCATGTCAAGTACCAATTTAGGTGATAACTGCATGTCATTAAATGATAGATTCACTTATATTCAATATCACTCAATTCATTTAATTACTTATCAACCATGATCACTTAGATTGTGGGTTAAACGTCACCAATGCTAGATAGCATTATTCATGCTGGAGAGACACTAACCCAACATGAACAAAAACGAGAAGTCCCTTTATTCTCCATTTCCCGAAAAGAGTTCACTAAATGAGAAGTCCTTTTATTCTCCATTTCCTGAAAAGAGTTCACTAAGTTTTGGTACCACTATTCAGTACATTGTAGATTCATTGATTCTTAACTCATGGTTTAAAGTTAAAATACTAGTAGTGAAAGTGTACCCACAAATTCTTCCTCTCCTTAGTAACTTCTTAAGAATAATATTGTCATTTATGTGGAGGGATGATGATCATAAATTTATGTGATATTATGATCATTATCACATTGGCCGATGAATAAAGTTGCATTATAGCTTCATCAATATAATAATGACCCCATTGCCATATGAATATCAAAGAAAAAAAAAAACTTCAAATGGTATTGTCATGTATGACCATGTGATACCTTCCATTCAAACTACGATATCTCGGACCTCGAGACACTACGAAATACAAAGTGAATGGGCAACGAAAGTGTCGTATTTCAAGTGACTCTAGATTCGAGAGGTCGTGATTTGAATAGATAATTGTAACCCATGGATATACAAGATCATCTTCTCTCTTGTTGGAGGTAGTGAACTAGTGATCGGATGGCTGAATTTCGATAGCTGCATTTAGCAAAGAAATTGCATCTCCATAAACCACAATTTCACCCCACTGGTTGGACCAAATTTTGACGCAATCAACAATTATCCCCAATTAAAAAGAAAAAAAAAGCCTCGTTCACATATCAATAAATTATCCCCAACTGCTGAAAGTTTCACAAAAAAGGGCTAAAACACAATCACGTTGAGTCATTCTGGATCCCAACAAAATCTCAGGTGTAACTCGGTTTATTCGATGTTCTTTACTAAACAGGAAAAAACACAGTCTTCTTATATTTAAACCATCTATTACAAGTGAAATCCTACCCGAATAAATAAAAAGCCAGTACAACTGCAAGATCTGCCAATTTGTGCACCCTCATATGAGAATGACACAGTAGTTCATTGACAGTGCCTACTGCCAAGAATTGGCTCTTAGTTTTGCCCATCAAACTGTAACCTAGCAAATTTCCAATTGATCATCGGACACTTCTTATGCTTCATCAAATGAGTGGTAAATCTCTAAAGATCAACTCAATAACCTACATGTTTCAAGCAAAGTACCCCATGATATAATCTATGTAAAATCTCGATATCCCACATCAAATAAAGCTTCGATTCTAGTTTTATAGCGAAATTTACCATGAACAAACCAATTAGCATTGATTATCTTAAAAGGGCAATCCACCAAGCATATAAGGAAACAAGCACATTCGAGGACTACATTGTCAAGATGAGTCGTGTACAGCATTCTTACAAGAATATCTATGAACAACACGACCACTTTAGCATAAATATGAAACGGTGACAAACAGGTGCTTCTTCAAGAATGCTTAAATATATATCAACAGAATAAAGGTTTACACATTGTTACATATTGAATCCAGTGAGTTTAGCATTTTCAGCAACAGAAGTGACCATTTTATTTCTTAGTATATACACATTAAAGCCAAAGAAACATTAAACCAATTATAATATGGCCATGAATATGTGCACCTCTTTGTTCACACTTTATACCAGATCATCAAGCTACCACCTCGATGAATTTATTCATCAACCATGTTCTTGCAACATTGGAAATTTTGCTTTGCTCAACTTGCACCTTTCTCAACTGCGGGGAGTTCAACAAAAATAATTCAACTGCCTCCACCTCGATCCCGCAACAGGATGTTATATCAACGCTCTGCAACAATTTACAGTTCCTAATCATCGAATTCACGGATAAGCTTGTCAACCTATTACAACCCCTCAATTTAAGTTCACTCAAGCAATTACAAGAAACGAGCATTGATATGAACTCCCTGTCGAGCAACATTTCATTGTAAGACAAGTCTAATTTCCTTAACCTCTTCAAATCCTGTCCTAAAGTGGTCAATAGCCCGGATTCTCTCTCGACCACGTCGCAATTAATCAATGCAAGTTCTTCAAGCACATTGCCCATAACCCTCCCAAGAGCATTTAATCCCTCACCAGTAACAAGACAGCAACTTTGCAACCTTAAACTCACCAAACTCTTAAAATTCAGATTCTCGGATATGGCAATCAAATGACTGTCATAAAGATCAAGAGGCAACCGAAAATCAAGTTTTCTCAATTTACATTTGTTTTGACTTGTGAATTGATGCAAACCTTCACTACCACCACCATCGTAAACCAACAGAAAATCCAAAGAAATGCAATTCTCGGCCAATTTCATCAGAACCCCATCAACAATACTCCTACAAGTCCTCAATTCCACTTCTTGAAGACCCTTTTGACGCATAATGAAACCCGAAAAAGAAGCGTTATCACCCAAACTTTCACAGCTCTTCAGCTGAAGTTTTTTGATGCTCTTACAGTTTCTCCATAGAAAATTAAGCCCAAAATCCCCCGGTCGAATACCGGATAAAGAGAGACTCTCTAAACCCAATTCAACATCAAGAATTTCGTTCATTTCATTGACATAAAGTGAATTAAATTGAGTAGAAGGGTTTGCAAGAAAGAGGGAAAGGTGTTTTAGAGAGTTGAAAAACTTAACCCAATGGAAATAGAGGGGTCTAGAGAGAGAGATAGTGAGCGAAGAGAGGTGATTACAAGAATTGGAGAGGTTGAACAGAGAGAAGGGCGATACTGGGGTGCTCAGAAATCGGAGGTGCCTGAGATTGGGGCAAGAAGAAGCTGCACAAAGGAGGACATGAACGGCGGAGGAGGTGGTGCAGTCGGTGGGGAGGGTAAGAGATAGTGAAAAAAGACAAGGGTGTTGGCTTAGAAAGGATGAAAGTGAATTAATGGTGGTGGAATTGTATGAAGTCGGGCTGAAGTAGATAGTAAGGGAGGAGGTGGATGATCGGAGGAGGCGGAGCCACCGCTTGCAAACGAGGGAGACTTTGGCGGAACACAGCGGCGGAAGGCGGTGGAAGATTTCCTGAAGCAACTCGTCACAGAGAACTGAGTCCATCCTTGATAACTCCGTATTCTCTTATTTTTCTTGATTATATGCTATGAAAATGTGAAGGCTCCATTTACCTACCACCTATTATGTGAGGCCCTTCCTTTTTGTTTCTCCCAGAATCCTTTTTTAATTGTCGGAAAGGTATGGAATTTTTATATACAAAGGGTTATAGTTGGAAAATTCTGTGGCTCGTGACTTTCGTGGGCAAATGAAGCAAGGGTTACTTTAAAGTTGAAGACAAGTATTTGTGTTTGAGGTAGTGAAGCAATGTGTTGAAATATATGGAGTGATGTGGTCATCAACTTGACCCGCCCGTAACTCGTGCCGGCTCGAGTTTGCTTTAGGTTTATCTCATTGAACTTGTGTTCAAGGGAATTTGTGTGTGTACTTTATTAGGCCCAGTTTGAAAATCTATAAATGATTTATAAATAAAAATAAGTAATGAGTCTTACGGAATTCGTGAATAATAATAAGCAAATAATTATGAATTTGTGATTGAAATTGATATTTGTTTTTTAATTAAAATCAACTAAATGCAAGTGAGTGGGAGAAGAATAGGAAAAAAAGGATCAAAGTTGAATAAAAATTCAACAAAAAATATACTTGTACATATTTTGTGCACAGATGGGTTTACAAGTGCTGATTGAGATAGTAGCACCTCATTGACCGGTTCAACTTTATTTTTGTCCAAAATTCAATGAACTCTTGCCATCCAATAGCCTGTAAAACAGTCTATAAAACACAACTTGTACAAGTAGCATTTTCTCGAAATTCAGTTCTATTTTTAAGTATGAGTTTATAATGATATTTGTTGATCTTAAAATCTAGACAACCTTAAAGTTAATGAAACCTGACCACTGCCACGTCTACCTAGACAACTAATGCACACTCAAGACATGCGTTAGAATGCAAGATCGCCGAACTAAAAGGGAGTGCAGTGATCGTTTGCACTCAGATGCTCAAATCAAAATATAGAAAATGGGAAGAAAAATTGAAGGAGCTTTGGCTTGGAAATATTTTCTTACTTTGTCAAGGAGGGTTGACGAATATGTGTAGCAACAAAGGGCCAAAATAAGGTAGGCTGATGTAAGGAGTGGTTGACTTGTCACCATCTACTCGAAATGAGTGGTTTGAGTCGTTTGATAAGGATCACTTTTCTTATGAACTTTCTACAACATTTTTATTAACAGTAGTAGTCAGTTGATACAGACTCACCTCATCCTGCTATGCTATGTCGAGTCGCTCTCTTTTCCAATCAGGGTAGTAGGAAGGATAGATAGCCCTCAGGGGGTTGATAGTCTGACACGCGTATCATATGGGGAGTCATTCTTGTTGTCTAGTCTTCGCATATGATCTTGCTTAACGAAGTGTCTTTGACTCATTATTTAAGGCTTAGTCAACTTGTATACATGCTTCCATCTCAAACTTAGTGAGACCATATGATCTTTGAACACGTAGCCTCGTTTTTTACTTAGGCATTATGTTTTTTTAGTTTCTACCATTTAATTTCACCTAAATGTTGAGTATGATCCAGTCTTTGGACTCCTCAACCTTGTGTGAGTCAACTTCACCATTGGAGGGCTCGACCTCTTTCCTTAAGGTTGGTCGCATCAATTGCCCACGAGACTTGTCACCCTTAACTCATTCACTTGGCTCTTCTGCAGCATCGGCTTCATGTCGGTCCTAAGTGACATTAAACATGACTTCAAATAAGACAAAAATATAATAGTATCATAATAATTTTTTTGAAATAGATAAAAGAATGACAAATTTAGCTGGTTCTGACAAATACATAAATCTAATACAAGTATAAATTTGAAAAGAGAGAAAAAAACATACAAGAGGTAATTTAAAACATTTCTTGTTACCTTTTAATCGACTAAATCTCTAAATTTATATGGTGGGGTTCAAATTTATTTAAAGTAAAATATGTAGACGTTGTTGGCACTATGTTCATATCGTCAATTTTGGAAGATTATTTGTCAGCAGGTCCACCTATATTTAGTTGGGCATAACACAATCACGAATAATTATATCATCATCGATTGATTAAAATTAGTGGCCCGTTTGGCAGGTTGGCCGTCCACCACATATACTATTTATTTTTCCTTTTTTATATTGTTCACACAACTTTTTACTGGTCCCCGCCCCCACCCCCCCCCCCCCCCCCCCCCCCCCCCCCC
>CAIGRN010098448.1:0-20731 GCA_903798345.1 Fraxinus anomala
GGGCAGGAAACGGGGCAGGCTCCCGCCCCGTACCCGCCCCGCCCCGTCTAAGGCGGGGCGGGGCACGGGGCACGGCGGGGCAGTGGAGTGGCGCCCCCGCCCCGCCCCGCCGCGCCCCGCCGCGCCGCCATCTCTAGGCTTGGTAAAGAGGGGGGCAAGTGTTCTTTGGAACAACCAAGGGAGACAAGTCTTGAAGTGAAAACTTATGACTAGATTGTCTTGTTGACGGATGCAATAAGAAGAAATAACATATGGAAATATTGTTGATTTAAGATTTCCATATAACAAAGCTTGTCGAAAGAGCAAGAACAACTTGAAAACTGTATTGAGAAGAGTATATCGTGAAAAAGCTTGTCTTTGTATCAATTACTCCAAGAACTATCGTCCAATTGTCTTGGAAAAATTCATTTGTTTGGACACAGAAAGCATTTAAGTGATAACAAGAGGGTACATTATTTGCATCATTTTAGTGGTCTGTCCATTTATGTCCAACTTGTATGGACTCATTCGATATCAATAAAATTTGAGGGTCCCATCTACTAAAGAGATTGACAAGACCATCCATGATTGAGGATTAAAGGACAAATTNGTCCATTTATGTCCAACTTGTATGGACTCATTCGATATCAATAAAATTTGAGGGTCCCATCTACTAAAGAGATTGACAAGACCATCCATGATTGAGGATTAAAGGACAAATTAACGTACACTTATCTCGACTCATTCTGTATCAACTTGTAATGACAATTGAAGAAGACAAACTTCACATTGTTTATATAGGTGACTCGATTGTCATTGCTACAACTTCTCGTCTTTGAAGGTCATACATACTTCCTACATGTTAAAACTCCATACCCTTCTGCTACTTCGAAAGTAACTGTTTCAGCTTCAACCATTCGAATTTTCTATATTTCTAACATTTTTAATTATTTTCAATATCATGATTTTGACGACAAACTCCTTATCGAGCTTGATTCACATAACCCATTAGGTCCCCTCCACCTCACACACAATTGAAGAGAGAACTTATACGATAAAAAAATTTACCATCTTAGGTCAATTATAATTATAATTACAGACATCGTTCACTAAAATTTCAATCATACAAAAAATAAAAATAAAAAGTAAAGAATTCCTTTAGTAATGGTGTGGTTGACTTCTTTCCATTGGCTCCAAAAAAAGTTGTTCTAAAGGGGAAGAAAAATGCAAAAGGAAAATCATTCCTCCACACAAAAGTCTCCTGTTATTTTGTTATATTCTAAAGCTTAGTGGAGGTAGTTGGAGTAGATGGTGGATGTCTTTTGATTTCCACATCCAAAAGTGAAATCCCTTGTAAATTGACCCCCATAGGTTATGAAAAGGGCATTGAGTTTAGAAAGATTAGAAAATTATTTGTGGATGTGGTTTCATTATGTAAATTGTGTCTTTTCATTTTTGTAAGTTACGCGTTAATGTAATGACTCGTTATGCGGTTATAAGTGGATTTCCAAATAGTGATAAGACTATCCACCTATTAATCTTTGTTTTCTATTGTTCTTTTTGGGACTCAATAATTGTTATATTAACATTAATAACTAGGGGTACATAATGGGTTGGATCTAGATGAGTTTAGACGCCTATCATGGTTTGTAAGAAAAAATAAGACGGACATAGTCGTTGAGGGAAATTATACATTGTTTTTTCTTTTTAATTATGCTTTCCAAGCCAACTTATTAATTGATATAACCCTCTTGACTTTTACTTCTTCACTTCTTAAATAAAAAGTCATTTCAGAGATATGGAAAATGTAACCAAAAACAAGACTTTCATAAATTCATAATCAATATACTCTATAATTAGTCTATATATTATTGTGAGAAAAGTAGAGTTGTCGCAAGAAGCATTAAACAAGATTTTCCAAACAAATCTACTCTATAAATAGGTGTCACATTTTAATCGAATTCAAACATCTCATACCGGAATCGAAGGTTTGGTTTGGTTCCAAAAAGAAAATCGAAATTAATCAGGTCCCGGACGATACTTTGTTCTTGAACTGGAACCGTGGATACTCGATTTTCTGAAACCAAATTTGTCATTATATATATATTATATATATATATATATATATTTTCCCAATTTATTCATTCTGATCCATGACTCGATCAACAAGTAGTAAGTACCATAATTAATTAGATTCATTCTTTTGAATAATTGAATCATATCACTCGTACATGTCACGTTTGTTTTTTTATGAAAATGTTATATATGATTGAATTTGATTCGGTAGTTTAAATTCAAGTTCGATTTTTATAATTACGTGGATTCAAATGGTTTCCCTTACTAAATATATGGAATGTAGTGGATGATTCAAAATATTGAAATACCTTAATAGATCCACTCCAAAAATCTCCTGACTTATTAGGTTATTTGACGGTTAAAAATGTTGTATTTGATCTACACCAAATCTTGTCAAGATACGACCTTTGACGTGTTGGAAAGGTTCAAATGTTGAAGATGTGACCTAGGCTTTAGACTCTAAAGAGACCAAATTGGATTGAGATGAAACCTCATCAAGATATAGATCAAACGGCTATTATTGTTCCTTGCAAAATGCTGTATTAATATAAGTCATGTCATTGAATTTCCGAAAGCATTTGAGAAAATAAATTTTAAAAAAAAAGAAAAATTATTAATATGATTAAAAATATTATTTTATTAAAAAATGTGTGATTGAAAATGAGTAGAAGGATATGTTTGAGCCACATTATTTTAAAAGAATGTATTTTGAAATAGTAAATTAATGGAGAATATTTGATTGAAAAAGAAGAAAAAATTATTGATATAATGGAAAATATTATTTTATTGAAGAATGTGTGGTTGAAAATGAATAGAAGAATGAAAATAAAAATTTTAATGTATACTAAATAAGGGCAAAAAATAAGAATGAAAATTTTAATGTACCTCAAAGACTAAAACGTGAATTGTGCTAATGGCTGATGAGAGTCCACGTAATTAAATTATCAAAATGTTCACATGAATTATCAAATGAAAATGACTTCAAATAAGTGGGCACCCAACAATTTACCAGTGACAAATTTCTATTTCATGTACAACTTTATCTTGATCTTGTTGAAAAATATATTTTAGTCTCGATATTTTTGTCATAATGTTCTTTATTACGTTCGTTGATAGTTATCTCTTAGAATTAGGGATGGATTTAGGATGGATCGGGCCGATAGCCTGGCCCAGTTCTCAATCGTTAATTTTTTTAGGGTAAAAAAAATATTTTTAGTGTAAATTTATATTTTTCTACATATTAGTCCGATTTGTAACTCGATCCTGAATTAATTTCTATTTAGAAGCTTGAATATAATAAATCATAACTTTTGTGTGCTCTCTGCGTTTTGAACATGTTATACTAATGAGAAAGTATTACTTTTATGTACAATAATCTTACGTCCACACAAAATATGTCCAACCACCTAAATTATCGTTCGCTCGCTTCAATTTTCGAAATAGGTTACTATAAACTTGTTTGTTTTAATTCCATTGTGAAATATAAATTTTGCTTTGGACAAAGATGATAGACGCTTGGTCATTTCCAAGTCCAATTATTGTAGTATGAATCAAGAATACGTGAACATGCATACATTAGGGAATCTTTATGATAGTTTTGGATAAATACAACATTAATTCACTATTATGGTACTTGCAACTTGAATTAATTAATGTAACGTTAACAAAGTCTAGATACATTTAAAAATAATATAAAATTTCTATGGTATTAATTAATTTACTCAAGCCTACAATCTTATCAATCCTAAGCGGCTATGAGATAAAATGAAGAGAAAATTGTATCGGAGGTCCTTAACTTATGCGTTTTGTGCAAATGGATCCACGACCTTTAAATCTAAATAGACATATCATGGACTTTAATATTTGTAGCTCTTGACAATGGTTTTTTTTTTTTTTTGGTCCAAATTAGAAATTGCAGTGCTGTCTTTATCCACTCTTCCAACTTTTCACCGACGCTGCATTTCATGTAAGCATTTCAAAAGGAGAAGGGTTTCCTTTTACGACATGAGATTATTGCAAATTTCGTACTCAACCCTTCAATTTCAAAAAAGAGAAGAATATTATTCAACTGGAAATTTATATATAACTTTTTCGTGTCCGGCAATGCACGAGCAGAGATGCATTCTAGGTTGTTGGGGGAATTCCTTCACAATAATCAAAGGAGACATGATTTTGCTCTTGCTAAATGTGTGCACATTTCACTTAAAAATGCTTATTTAACGTTTGCAATCTTTTTGCAAGGACCACCAATGTAAAAGGTTGAAGACAACGTTACCAAGAATTGAAGATTGGAGGACTCATTCGCACGAAAATTCAAAGGATTAGTGCCCTCCTGCAATTTTTCCCAAAACATATAAATAGGTTCCAATATATCATTTAATATTTATTTTTTCATAGATAAATTAAATTAAACAGTCATGCTAGGTGTACATCTTGCCTTACATTAATTTAACCTTCATACTACGTGTACAACTTATCTTACATTAATTTTTACATTCTTCCACATGCCACTACCACAACCTTCAATTTCCTCAACACATTTTCACATTACCGTCCAGATTTCGTCACATTTGGAAGCAATGTCATGGAACATGTACACAAGAATGTACCTCTAGAAAAATTCTAAATTTAATGCATAAATCTTATGAAAATAACATGTATTTACGTGTAAAGCATGTTAGGCAGCTAGGATTCCACGTCATACGGTTTGTCTTGTTTCATAATTGTGATTAGTTAGGATATGATCATGTTAGGGCCTGGTTGGGAGTTTCAATTTTGTTATATGTAAATTAAATTTGACATTATTATGAAATGATAGCTTTTCATACATTAATTTTTAAAACACTTTAAACAATCGATGACTTAAATTTTGACATGTCTTGTAAATGTCAAATTTATTGTATACATAGAGTGTACGAATAGTTTAATTCTAAGAGTTTTGGGGTACCGGATAGAGATGGAAACGGATACTACGGCCCTACTGCGGAAGGATTATTGATAGATGGGACAAGAATTAAAATATCTTATATTTTCGTTCTATTTACTTAGTTATTTTAAATATTAAAATTAGAATCTGCATCCCTATATAAATGGGTGGAGCAATGCAAGATCGAACATTTTGCCGTCCCTAATCATCCAAAATCCTTTAAAATGAATTTTGAAATGCAGTATTTAAGCTAATAAATCAAATATAAACTGGGTTGTTACGTTTCGGATTTCCTAAAATGAATTGCACAAGAAAAAAAAATTGGAAAATTGTTAAAATCATGAATTGAAAAGATAAAATAATATTTTCAATGAAATTATGTTACTTAATTAAAGTTGGAGTAATGCTAGCTGGCATTTCGATAATTTTGTTTATTTGTATCAAGAATTGATACCCGAGGAAATGTGATGCAAATTATATTAATTTTCATTAATGCTAATTAAATTACAACTCGTCTAATTAAACTCTCGTTCACAAAAGTTATTAACATGGGTCGATATCCAGAAATTGAGTCAAAATATTGAAAATTAGACAGATGTTTATTTCAGCACCAGTGATATTAGATAATATTATTTAACATAAATTGTATGTGAACTATAATGTAAATTTTCATATTCATGCTTTCTCTTTTAACGATAAAACTATCAATTATTTAAATATAAATTACAATTCAATTAAGAAATTAGTAAAAAATTGAAATTGAATCAAATTTTGGTTCAACAATTAGAGCCAAGAATCGAACTTAGAACAGTTCGATTCTTGATTCAAAATCGATAATCAAATTATTTTTGGTTCACTATGGTCTAAGTGAGTACGAGTATAAATTCTCATTTTAACTTTGCATGATACGGGGCCAAGTGTTTGATACTGTATGGTTTTGCTGCTTACAATGTACCTTCTCCCTATAGAATTTGGACATATTGGCATCGATTACAATAATTGAAGTCTTTTTTTAAATAAGTTTTAAATTTTATGTACCAATCAAGGTCCAAATTATATAGAAAGGTACGTTGTAAGTAGCAAAATCATACATATCTAAAAGTCTTGTCCTTATCAAGCAAAGTATCAAAATAGTATCAAGGAAGCAATTGCACCTATCAATCTTACACCCATTACTTATCTAATTAGACCCGATAAGCCCATTTATAAAAAAGTACAAAAATAATCCAAATAGGCATTTTAGAGCCCCCCCCCCCATCATGTGTAGTTTCCCCATTTCCTATATATACACACCCACAACTTCTCTGTATATGCATTAATGAATCTATAGATACAGGGGCGTCTTGATCGAAGGAAAGCCCTAGATTTCAGTCTCAGGCTTGGAATAATTTTTTATTGTGTTAAATTTTCAGATTGAGGTTTGGCGGTGGTGGTGGAAGTGTGAAGATTACTGTGGTTGCTGTATGTCAGTAGATTGCGACTCGCATTGCGGTGGATTGGGTGAGCTTGCTAATCAGTTACAATGGCCACAACTGCGAAAAAGGCGACGCCTACTAATGTTTGTTGCGCTGCCGATGGAGGAAAATCGGCGGCTGCCGTTGCCGGTGTCCGCCGTGAGGCGGCCTCTGCCTCTGCTGTTGATTGGAGTATTCCGTCTGCGACTGCCGAAGGTCCGCGGGACAAGAAAGCTGCTGCCATGGCGTCTGTGATCCGACCCGGGCCTTCATCTAACGCCGCTACTAAAGGTAATCTTTTCTCATTATCATCATCCTAAAAAAAAATTATAGGATATACATACATAATAAATGTCTATATTGTTTGAGTTGACAAATAGTTGTATGCATGCACTGTACATTTATTTGATTTCACATCTTGAATTCTTGATTGTGGTCCAGTTCAAATGCTTCATCTCTCTGCCCCTTCTACATGTCTCATATGATTCATTAACGTTTTATTCGTATATTGTTTTTGTTTTTGCTAATGAATGATTAAATTTGATTACACGTGTCTGTGAATAGAAACGAAATGAATCAAATAGATAATTTATGTTTTATTAGCTAATCTATCTGTCAGTTTCTGTCTCCAGAAGTTACCAGCCTTTTACATGATTGTATAAAATTCAGACCTTATTTAAAAGAGAAAAATATATTGGGTCATTCAGAATTTTTATCCTTAAAAATGAGAATTTTCAATGAATGATAAATAAGTGAGAACAGTGAGCGTTTCCTATGATTGGTAGATTGAAATCGGAGTACGTCAGCAGTCTTATAATGTTTCAAGCATTAGTGTTTTACAGCTAAAGTCGACATATAAAGTGAAAGTGACTTTTATGGCATAGCTTGGAGTCCACTCTGAAGTATGGATACTATATTGGTTATTTTAATGCTCCAACTCCATCAGAATGCAGACAATTGCTTACATTTCTACTCAAAAGAAGTTTTGATAATTGAATAAGAAAATATAGGCATGTTTATGGTTATAACATACCATTCTTAAAATGCATATTTTTGGAAATTATGGAGTTGAAAAGGTTTGTCCTCTTATCATTGAATCACATCATCCAACTAATGTTTGATCTTTGAGATTACATGAACCAGTGAATTTTTTTCTTGATAACAAATTTAAACTATGTTTGAGCCCCATTCTTTCTCCTTTTTTTCCATTCATTTTTCTACAGAACCAATTTTTAACCACACATTCTCCAAATAAAATAATATTACACACAAATTTAAAACTTTTCATCACTTTTCCACCACACATTTTCCCATCAATCACTATTCAAAACTAATTCTTCCTAAAAAAATGGGGGCCAAACACCCACTCAACGTAGTTTATTATTAAATAATTGGAAAATATTTCTTTAGCTTCATAACTAATGTTGTCTCATCAGTGATTGAGTTCTCTTTTTCTTTTTGCTTTTTGTTTGGCATTGTTAAATAAGTGGAAATCACAGTTGGTTCTGTAATTGGCTTTGTTGTGTGGATGCAGTCATATGGGCATGATGGTTGAGCAGGCTTATTTGGGCTTATAAACATACTTTTTCTCTCTTCTTATAAGCAAGCTTATAAGCCCACCTAAACGTGCTCTGGCATATAATTAACTAGCCTTTTAACTACTGAAAGCACATTTAAATGTTTTGACGTGAATAACTTATTTGCTAGCAGGATGGTGATATTTCTGTTGAGACTTTTGGTGATGGATTGGGTTTATAATATATTTCTGGAATGGTTTTATTTGCAATAACGTGTGGCAACATGTAACATCACATGTTTAAGTCAAATTCCATTTGCTACCAACTTTGTTAAATGTTTGCATCTGTGTACAATGCTTGGCTATTTACAGACATGAAGTATGACACTTTTTTTTTGTGTTTTTATTTTATGACTGAACATTAGATCAGGAGAATTTCAATGTTGGTTAAGTCATTCCCCTAAACTGAGTTTGCAGCCAGTTGGTTAATTAGTGCCTTGATTTTTCAGGGATCCAGGTCATGCCTAGGGCTCAAACTGTTCATCCTTTGGATCCCTTATCTGCTGCTGAAATCTCTGTGGCTGTGGCAACTGTCAGGGCAGCTGGTGCCACCCCTGAGGTTCACTCTTCAGTTTTTTATCTCATAATGACTCATCTGTTGTGATATTTATTTAGTGATCAGATATATGTTGTTGTCTTTTGCCTCAATTACTGAACATCTGAACATTTTCTCGTATTTTCAGGTGAGAGACGGCATGCGTTTCATCGAAGTGGTTCTACTTGAACCAGATAAACATGTGGTTGCACTGGCAGATGCTTATTTCTTTTCCCCTTTCCAACCATCTTTGTTGCCTAGAACCAAAGGAGGACTGACAATTCCTAGCAAGCTTCCTCCAAGGCGGGCCAGACTAGTTGTCTACAATAAAAAATCAAATGAGACAAGTATATGGATTGTTGAACTAACTGAAGTACATGCAACAACTCGAGGTGGACATCACAGGGGAAAAGTTATCTCATCCACAGTTGTTTTGGATGTTCAGCCGCCTATGGTATATACCCTTATTTTGCTTGGTTTTTTCTGTTCCTTGAGCACATCTTTTCTTAGGAATTCATACTCTTTAACTATTACTAAATGTTATTAATTTGTGTCCTAGAAAATTAAATATTTGGTTAATATTAGTCTTTTTGGGTACTCTGATTACATAAAGTTGATGCTCTCTTAGATAATTTTAATATGATATAGGCATTTCAATTCTGTAGGCACTGTGCATCTTGTTGAATAATGGCTATTTTTGGGTGTACGTGCACCCCATAAAAACTAGGATGTATTACATACTTGTTTATGTTTGATATTTCAGGCTTATCACAATAGTTGCTCCATATGCTATTGCTCATTTTTGGGGCACCAGTTTAAAGATATCGAAAGCCAATTACAGATCTATAATCCCCTCTATTTGAATTGGGAATATATGAGGGAGGTTGTTATCAACCCACCTCCATATAGTTACTTTGAATCTGTGGAAGGTAGCATGGGAACAAATGATAGTGTATAATTTCTATTCTGTTGATGTATTCTAATTAATTTGATAATGGGGAATTGGGACTAAAAGGCTTAAATAGTGACACTCACTATGGGATATACCAATGAAGGGAGTATTGTTTTTAGCTCTTGACTTGTGCACCGTGTGATCTTTTGTTAGTTTTGGATCATTGGAATCTTGTACCAGTTTTTGATGGTGTCGTGCGATATATGTATGCACATTGTGAGCAAAGTTGGTAATGAAACCTGGATTAACAGATGGGTAAATAAAATTGTGTAAGTAGACATTCTGATAATTTGAGCTGGCTTATCCTGCTCCTGCCAAAAAATTAAGATGTGCACATGCTTGCTAAACTAAAATAATATCTTATAATTCTTCTTTATGTACTTCTCCACCCATTTCAATCAATAAGTTAGATGTAATTAAACAACTTTTTTTATATAATGGATTTGTCTTTGTAAAGGTTTAACAGTTCAACTGCTATTGAAAAATGCACATCTTTTAGTAAATACACACACTCACAGATGGAAACCTCAAGAAACTCCAGTAATATCATCGAGATTCATAGGTTTATCTTTCGGTTCATTGGTTAATATGAAATGTTTCTCCCCAGCTTTAAATGTGGACTGAGATGTGAATTCAAACTCATGTTGTTAGACTATTTTTGTATTATATATTTGGTTGTATTCTGTGATGCAAAATTGTTCTTAAATTTCCTTTTCTTTTCCCCTGGAGTAGGACGCTGTGGAGTATGCTGAATGTGAAGCTGTTGTAAAAGATTACCCTCCGTTTATAGAGGCAATGAAGAAAAGGGGTATTGATGATATGGATCTAGTCATGGTTGATCCTTGGTTAGTTGATACCTAAAACGTTTGCTGGAATTACCCTACTAAATATATTGATTTGTAACTCTCACACATGGATTGAATACCCTGCTACAGGTGTGTCGGTTATCACCGCGAGTCTGATTCTCCTAGTCGCAGACTTGCAAAACCACTTTTATTTTGCAGAACCGAGAGTGACTGTCCTTTGGAAAATGGCTATGCACGACCAGTTGAAGGAATTCATGTACTTGTCGATATGCAAAATATGGTAGTGATCGAGTTTGAAGATCGTAAGTTTGTCCCCTTACCTCCAGCTGATCCATTGAGGAATTACACTCCTGGTGAAACAAGAGGAGGGGTTGATAGAAGTGATGTGAAACCCCTGCAGATTGTTCAGCCAGAGGGACCTAGCTTTCGAGTTAATGGACGTTATGTAGAGTGGCAGAAGGTTATTTTTTTCTCATTTATAATTGCTTGGTATGTTCTATGGTTATTGTAATATAAATGTTGAATTGTTGGTTGACAGTGGAACTTTCGGGTTGGTTTCACTCCGAGAGAGGGTTTAGTTATCCACTCGGTTGCCTATGTTGATGGTAGTCGGGGTCGAAGACCTATAGCTCATAGGTTGAGTTTTGTGGAGATGGTTGTCCCCTATGGGGATCCCAATGATCCACATTACAGGAAGAATGCATTTGATGCTGGGGAAGATGGCCTCGGGAGGAATGCTCACTCTCTTAAGAAGGTATGTTGTCTTTCCAAATAGCGTTCAGTCTTTCCGGTTTAAAGATTCTGCACATTAATGAGTCAATTTGGAATCTTAATCTAATGTGTGTTACCATTTCAGGGATGTGATTGTTTGGGATACATAAAGTATTTTGATGCTCATTTCACAAATTTTACTGGAGGAGTTGAAACAACCGAAAACTGTGTATGTTTGCACGAAGAAGATTATGGAATCCTGTGGAAGCACCAAGATTGGAGGACAGGATTGGCAGAAGTTCGAAGATCAAGACGTCTTACTGTTTCTTCTATTTGCACTGTTGCCAATTATGAATATGGATTCTACTGGCACTTCTATCAGGCAAGTAGGATACCTTTGACTGAAGATGAGTAGTGAAATATGTCAGTTTTGAGTTTTTGTGTTGTTTCACATGTCTGGATCTAACCTAAAAGGTCTGAGAATCGATGGAAAAATAAAAGTATAACTATCTTTTCTTTCTCAATTACAAATTATAGAAATGATTTAGAATGTTTTTATGCTATCTTCTCTGATTTAGTATTATGTATCACAGCAATCATTTTAATAACTTCAAGACATCATATCCTGGAAACATATCTATTAATCGCCTTTTTACTAGTACTTCTCTTGAAAACCATATATTTCTAGCTTCCTATCTGAGGTAGTTATGTATTGCCCAAGATATCATTGGATGCAGGACCATTGGTAAACTTTTAGATAGATCTCAGTTTTAATTTTTCTTTCTAACGGCAAATGAACTACCATTCTATAGTTCTGCAACTTAAGATGATCTTTAATATCACTGGATGCAGGATGGGAAAATTGAAGCAGAAGTTAAACTTACCGGAATTCTCAGTTTAGGAGCACTGCAACCAGGAGAATCTCGAAAATATGGCACAACAATTGCCCCAGGACTATATGCCCCAGTTCATCAGCACTTTTTTGTTGCTCGTATGGATATGGCAGTTGACTGCAAGCCTGGAGAAGCACACAATCAGGTACATGGTATTGAGTTAGTAAGTTTCTCTCATAACTTTACAATTCCACCAAAGCATATTAATTCGTGGCAGTATTCTTATCACTTTGGTGTTAATACACAAGAAGTTGACACTAGTTTATTCTACATTTAAAATCTTGCTGATGATCTTCTCTGGCTGCTTCATGATAAATTATATGGATTTAGATACAACCAGTCCTAGGTAAGGTAAGGTAATTTATTTTATCCATTTCTTTATAATTTCCATTATCTTTAGGTTGTTGAAGTGAATGTCAAAGTTGAAGAACCTGGAAAGGATAATGTTCACAACAATGCTTTTTATGCTGAGGAAACTTTGCTTAGAAGTGAATTAGAAGCCACACGTGATTGTGATCCTTTCTCGGCTCGCCACTGGATTGTAAGTATTCTGACCTAATATCATGATTTAAGTAATTGTTTACTCATATTTGCCTTTTGTTTAGAATGAATTCAATTTGAAGTGTTAATAGTTGGGCACTTTTTAGAGAAAGGAGGTCACCTTTTATTTGTTATGTGGACGATTGAACATGTATCCATCTTTTCTCCAAATAAACAACATTTTTTTGCTGCAAATTTTATGGTATGATTTTTTTGCTTGTTCTTCTATAATGAAGAGAAAGAAATAATCTCTTTTTCCCTTTTTTTTGGCTTCTCATAATGCAGTGTAGAACCCTGTGTATTATGCATACTTTGATCAAAGGCTTGACTTGTTGGGCTCTATGCTATTGTTACCCCAACAACTGGGCTACTACATTGTACCCATGTTTTATTTAGAAAGATTTTCCTTAGCCCCTGTTTGACATCCATTAAATCAAAATTCTTTTTTTCTCAAACTCATTTTCAACCACACATTCTTACAATAAAATATTTTGCACATAAATTCAAAATTTTTTCCACTTTTTAACCATACATTCTCCAAAAAATCACTATTGCAAAACTCATTTTCCCAAAATACTCATTTTAATGGATATAAAACAGGGTCTAATAATCAAACACCCTCTTCAAATTTTTATTTTCAGCCAATCATCTTGATTACGAATTCCCTTGTATTGTTCCACGTTGCAGATTAGAAACACGAGAACTGTAAATAGGAATGGACAGCTGACAGGCTATAAACTGGTACCTGGTTCTAACTGTCTCCCACTGGCTGGTCCAGAGGCCAAGTTTATGAGAAGAGCTGCATTTTTGAAGCATAATCTATGGGTTACACAATATGAAAGGGGGGAGGACTTTCCAGGAGGAGAGTTTCCTAATCAGAATCCACGCGTTGGAGAGGGATTGGCTTCTTATGTGAAGCAAAATCGGTCTCTGGAAGAAGCCGATATTGTTCTATGGTTAGTTTCATCAACTTTCTGAGTTATGTAACGGGAATATCCTTGTTTTACCCAATCATGTTTGTTCTATAGTAGAACCTAAATACCAAAAATAATTGTTTTTTGAGACAACACAAGGAAACATTTAGCTCAATGGCAGCAGCATGTGGTCGAAATGTTTGAAATCTCCTGTTTTCATTTATTGTGTTAATTGTAGGTATGTTTTTGGAATCACACATGTTCCTCGTTTGGAAGACTGGCCGGTTATGCCTGTGGAACGCATTGGTTTTATGCTTCAGGTGAATGTCCCAGTTTGGACCTTTTTATTTTGCTTTTTTGAATTGGTCAATCATTTGAATGCTGTAATAACGTTGAAGTGCAAGTTTAAATAATTATCATCTGGTTTTACTTTCCTTTTCACCATTGCTTATTATATTATCATCAATGGTTGTGCGTGCAGCCACATGGGTTCTTCAACTGCTCCCCAGCAGTGGACGTCCCGCCTAATGCTTGCGAGACGGACACCAAGGAGAATGACGTGAAGGACAACGGTGGAGCAAAGCCTATCCCATCTGTTGTAATAGCAAAGCTTTGAAGGGATAGCCATGTAATCACTGTCATGAGAAATTCTCACTGCCGCTCTTATGAATATCTTGTATTTCAGATTTTGTGGAATATTTTAGTTTTAGCGCGTTGGATCTGTGTGTTTATATAGAAATGGATTTCACTGCTTCCATTTGGGTCCGTGTTAGTCTTAATAGTTACTGACTTTTGCTTGTTTATTTGCTTCGTTGAGTCGAATATTTGCTTAAACTATGATGGCTATAAAAAATTTATGAATATTTTACGAATTTCATCTTTTTTAGGACCTGGTTGGGATAAACTTCTACTTTTGCTTTTTGGTAAAAGAGCTTTTAGAGAAAGCTGATCCATCTTGAGCAATTTAACTTGGACCGATTTCTTCTAAATGTTCTTTTAATTTAATTAAGTACTTTAAAAATATTATTAAAATATGTTTTAAAATAACTTCTTACACAACGTTTAAAGTGACTTATCTTAAGATAAGCCCAATGTATGGTTTATTTTGAATGCAAGTGTTCTCATAAAAAATACACTGCGCATTTGTTGTTTTATCTTTAAGATGAGTCATTCAAAACATACTTTTTAATTTCAAAATCAGCTTTTGGCTTCTTAATCTTGTTTGGAACTTCTCTCTCTCAATGCACATTTTAGTGTGTGTTTGGAAAGTGACCATAATCAGTTTAAATTATTAACCGATGGAGATGAGTGGCGAATAAGTGTTTTGTATTTGTGGATTTTATGAAATATATAGTTAATAAAATAGGTTTGTCAGAATATGCTCAGGGACAAACAAGCTTTTATTTAAAATATTTCATTTTTGAGTTTTTCGATTAATTTTATGTTGAGTTCTAGTGTAGCGTAGTTCAATATTGTCCGATGTCCACTATGTACCTCTATAGTACTTGAAGCTTATTGAACCCATTGATTATTTACCATAACTTTTATTGGTCATTGCTACATAATACGAAGTGGACATATGACTTGGAAAGACTGAAAGCAATTTCTTGCTCCCTTCCCTTCCCTTCTCTTCTCCCATATAATCAAATTCTACTTATTTTATACTTTCTATCTAATTAAATAAAAGGTTTAATTCCACAGATTTGAGACTATTCAAGAAGCAATTGATCACGACTATCAACTTTGTAAGTCTAAACTAGCATAAAGTATTTATTTAAAATGTTAAAGACACTCATGCTATGTAAGATTGAAAGGATATCGAGAAAGTTATCTTTCACTCCAAAATAAAGTAAATGGCGACTTCAATTTTCATTTAAAATTTTGAATAGGGCAAAATTTATTCTCTTGCTTGAAACTTATTCTCTTACTTCAATCCATCTAATATAAAACTAATCCAAAATAAACTCTCTTAAAATCGGTGTTTACGGGACTTTCATGGTATTGAAAGATAAGCATATTCTTATTTATTTTATTCAGGAAAAAAGCCACTTTGCCGGAAGAAAACGTTCAGAAGTAGTGATGAAAGATATGTGGCGGGAGGAGATTGGATGAAGAGATTGTATTTTAAATTGTCCAATCATAGAATGTTATATAATATTATGTAAACATTTATATCAAGTATGATGTACATATAACATGGTCTCTTTTCTTCACGTCTTTCTTCCCTTTTATATACCAAAATCCATAGGTCATATTCCTTACTTTCGTATAACCTTAAGTTAGGAATATAAACGAATCGAGTCGAAATCGCGGCCCGGGTAAAAAACGGTTTGGTTTTTTTTTTGCTCGAGCCGAGCCAAAGCTCTACCAAAAAATCAAGGTTCGGCTCGGGCTTTCAACTCGAGCCTTATCGAGCCGAGCTGGCTTGTGATTTTTTTTAAAAGGATTGAATTTCAAATTTTTTTTAACAATATAATTATGTGCAATCTTTAAAGAATTGTTTGATGGTCCATGATAATATACTTATGATTTGACAGTGCATTGAAAGATATTAAAAAATATTTATCTGAGCCTGCATTTCAAAACATAGGCCGATATGGCCAATGACATGGGCTGACCTATTTGGCTCGCTGAGCTACACGGGTTGGCTCAGACTCGAGTTGATACCCAAAAAATTATGGATTTTGCTAATTGTATATAAAAAAAAATATATACAATGAATTACATAATATGATGTGGAGGGAAAAGATTGGATGAAAAAGTTGATTGTGTTTTAAATTGACAATTGATAGTGTCATGTGACATTATGTAAATCTTGATGTACATGAATCAAGATCCAAACATCATACCGAACAATCTTTTAGAATTACATATAGTTGATTAAGTTTTTTCTTCACCTATGTCAAAGTTTGAACAATTTCAAAATTGTGAAATATTATTGGGTTTCTGTTTTGATTTTAAAAAATTGCAGACTGCATATGATAATTGTTTGAAGTGTTGATGCAATTAACTTGAATTTTTATTATTTTTTAAAATTGGACAGATTTTGATATTGATGAGCACAAATTATTTATTCAAAGCTGCAAATTTTTAGAAAATGCTTCCTATGAGACACCAAAAGGCCATTGAGGTTTAGACTGAATAAAAATGATGGAATGTTTTCCAAATGGCGTGAATTGTTTATGGAATATTATTGACTATAACAATTACATTTGTATATGTCGGACCTTCTCAAAATTGAAATTGATAGAATTCTACCTTTGATCAACCATGTCATGGCCAAGATTTTTATTGAAAAAGTATTTCTAAAACATATTTATTGTAATAGTATATGTTGAATGAGGGACTTCAAACACCAAGAAAACGGGGCTCACTATGTTGAATCAATCACCACAAATATCCAACCAAGTCACAAACCAAACACCACCCAACGGTCGCTTTAATGGCTGCCCACAAAGGGCCGAACGTGAATAGGTTACGAAAGCACACAGGTTAGCCACAAAAGCTAAGGTTGAGGGTGAAAACCATAGTTATCAGACCCGACCTGGACACTGATTCGGATAATGCAACGGGTCAATGGTTGGACCGACGGGTCAATTCTTGTTAAATATAATATTATCTATTTATTGAATAATAAAATTTTGACATTTCTAAATTTCTAATACTAACTAAATTAGCCTTATGTAACTTAGGTGACTGAAGATCAATTTTTATGTCAAAATTCAACAAATTGTAAATCATGTATAATGAAATATGGATTTGAAGCAATAAACCACCACCAATCAAAGACAAATTTATGTGGCAAAAATAAACAAGATACATTTATATACTATAAGAATATTCTTGCAAAAATAAAATTAATATTTAAAAAATAATCATGCATAAAGCACATGTTACAAAGTAAATTATTTGAAATAAATCAACACTTTCTCAATTAAGAAGAATTAGAGCGCATCCATGCTGGGGTATCAGACATAAATTCTTCAATTCCTTCGCCTTGTACCAATGATGGAGTCTCAGTCATACTAAAATCCTTGTTTTCATTGTTTGTATCGAATCTATTTTCATTATCATTGCCATTATCGTCATCACCATCAAGATCAAGATCATCAAAATGCAATTCATCTGGAAAAAATATAAAATTTAACATTACATCATATGTAATGTAATAAGAAGAAGAAACACTATTATCAGTTGAACAATTACCATCATTTTTATCGTTCTCCATAGTACATGGACCTAAATCACATCGAAATGTATCCAACTCATCATCTACTAAATTCGATGGCTCATCCTCTAATACCCAATTGCCATAAATGCCAAACCTTTCAAAGTCGATAGGATCATAATTTCGACTCTTAAAGTGATTCCTAAACAATGTTTGTTATTCAAGTGAAATAATCAAATATAATTCTAGTAAAAGAAAATAAAATCTAAAAATTCAATAAATCATAAAAGGATGAAAACTTTTATTTAAATAATATTACCGTTGTTGCAATCTTAAATTATAGTGGGCATAAACAAGAACATTAAGTCTTTGGTGCTCAAGTCTATTTCGCTTTTTTGAATGGATATGTTCAAACATACTCAAATTCCTTTCGCAACCTGAAGAACTGCATGTTTGACTTAATACTCGAATTGCAAGTGTTTGTAGGTTTGGTGCACTGCTACCATAACACATCCACCATTCATCTGTAAAAAATAATAATCAATTAAAATAGATGTATGTTATATACACTGAAATTTAAACTAAATAATACAACAAAGTACATAATATAATATTTATTATACTATGAGTCATTCTATGGCGATCAGCTACAGTAGATAAACGTCCAAAGTCACCATGTGCTTGCCTAAATAGTCTCATTTCACTAGTCAATTTGCTTCTTAAATCAGGTTGACCATAAGCATATATCTCAATTACATCTAAAAGTCCCGAAATAGTTTGTTTATGATTTTCCATATCTGGATTATTATATTGAAAAGAAGGGTTTAACCAATATCCAGCAGCATGAAGATTCTTACGCAACTAACTATCCCATCGATTCTGAATAATTTGCAGATAAAGAGCAATTCTAGTCTTCCTTCATTGAAATCTACATTCCATTTCATTTTTTGCCACGTGAATAGCTTCATACAAGTAGCCCATTGAAGGCTTTTCATCACTATTAACAATTCGTAAAACACGAACTAGGGGTTCAGTAAGTTACACAATAGTAGCACACTCTTTCCAAAACACATAATCGAGTACATTATCAACAAATCTTTTTCCTTTGCTTTCCTTAGCATATGATGATAATGTCCAATCTCTAGATGTCACCATTGCTCTTAATGAATCTTTTTGGGATAGTATGCTTTGTAAAGCTATAAAGTTAGTGGCAAAATGAGTAGGAGCAGGTCGAAGTATTTCTTTTCCTCCAGTAAACTTTCTCATCAAATGCAAAGGGTAGCAATGGTTGTATATATATTTTGTGATTTTTGATGCTTGAAATACGACATTACTAACTTCATCAAGTTTTCCAATATCATGAAACATTAGATTTATGCAATGGGATGCACATGGAGACCATAATAATGTTTGAAACTCTCGCTCCAATAACCTACTAGTGACAACGTAATTTGCAGAATTGTCTGTCACCATATGGACCACATGTTCTGAACCTACAAATAACACAATATCTCGAAACAACTTGTATAACATATCATCAGTTTTTGATTCATTTGAAGCATCTACAGATTTTAAGAATACAGTTCCTTTCAGACAATAAACTAGAAAATTAATTAAAGTCCTTCTACACTGATCTGTCCAACCATCCGCCATAATTGTACAACCAGTCGTCTTCCAAGTTGAACGATAACTATCAACATTACCTACCTCCTTGACATTTCTAGCCAACAAATAACCACGAAGGCTGAAAGTTTGGACTTTTATAGCCAGGACCCATACTAGCTATGGCATCTATACTTTGCTGATAATACACAGAATTTACAGTATTGAAAAGAATGCATGAATCAATCATCCATTTCGATACAGTAAGATCACATTTTTCTATAGCTTCTTTACTCTGAAGAACACTTTTAATAGTAGGTTGGTTACCAAGTCCTATTCTTGGCATGAAGTGCGAACCAATTCCTTTTTGTTCTTTTAAAACTTTAGCTCCCACTCCTTTTCTTTTACTTTTACCCTTTCCTTCAGAACTAGGGAGGATGATTTATTGAACATCATTTTTATGCAAATCACTATACATTTGCTCTTCTTGTTCCCTATAATAAGAACTATGTAGATTACACTCTTCAAGAACTTCTTGAGTTTTACACTTCTTTGCAGCAAAGTTGTCCAAGTTTTCTTTCATTTTGAATCTTACATCAGGAGGTACTTTACGACACGAATCCACATCACCTCTTAACCTCGCTAAGTGTTGTTTGACACGATTAATGCCACCTCCAGCAAAGGTCTTTCCACAATACAAGCAAACCAATTTCTTTTAATTTCCATTAGTACCAGCTTCAATAATCTCTTTACAATGACCCCATGCTATATCTGTTTTTCCTCTAGCTTGACTTTTTGGTGGAGAAGAATGTGGTGTACTATTATCACTAATGAACTATACAAAAACACAAATTATGTTAAATATATATCTTTAGGAAAAAAACTAAGATTGTATTGATTACTGTGCTTACCAAATGTGCAAGTGATGATCACGAACCAAGATCAAAATCCCACATCACTTGCAACACACGTGTGATCACATTCAAGTAGACAAAGTGCATGTGCTAATGAACATATTCTGGACATTTTTAATTCTCTTGACCATTAAATCCAATCGATGATATTTTCCAGCAGTAGTAACTTTATACAAGGCATCTTCAAAATGAAAGAGTCCACTGTCAATTTATTGTCCCCCTTTTCTAGGTTGGGTTGGTCTATGGAGGCGAGTGGGAGCTTTATTCCATTTTCCTAAGTCTATTAAGCATCCCTGATTCTCAAAATTCAATGTCAACATGTGCTGAAAATGCAATTGAATACATTCAACTAATGTAGGAAAGTGTATCCTAACATGAAGATAGCAGAGACCCTATTCATTATATGAACATAAGAAAAGATAATTGGATAAAAGGTCAAGGAAAAAAGTTTTTCTTTGTGCACTAAAACAGTATAAATCATCTTCTTGAAATTAAAAGATTATGTAACTCATTCTCTATTTTAACATTATTTATGCATCTAAAATACCAAACAATTACTGAACTAAAAAACTTGTTACTGAAATGAGATGGAAACACTCTCCTCTAGTTGTTTCCAACCATTAATCCCTTCTGTTTCCTCACATGAACACTACTGTTTCAGCCTTCAGCGTGGTACAATTTCATA